>VZRJ01006769.1:83180-181584 GCA_013397565.1 Ptilonorhynchus violaceus | reverse complement strand
CCCCCCTTTTTTTTGGGCTTGTTGGTTTTTTTGTGTGTATTTCTAAACTGCAATTCAAGTAACTTGGGATTAGAGTTTAGAACATCTAATGCATATTTGCCAGAGAGAAGAACTGGAAATCATGTTAAAAATATTTTGCTTTCATAATATCCAGATGTGTCTAGACGTTCCTTTGTCTCAGCTGTGGTGACAACATCTGTTTTCTTCTTTCCCTTTCACTTTGTGTTCTTCACAGCTGAGTGATTCAAAGGATAAATTGTGTCTTAGTCCTCCATAAAAACTGTGACATGGGTACGTGATCAGGTTCCCCACAGCATCTGCTCTGAATTGAAGTCGAGTTCTGACTGCACAGAGGAGCTATTGTTAAGTCACCTTTTCATGCTGCTGGATTCCTACTTGTGCAATAGTACTTTGCTTGATTTTGACAGCATATTTTAAATTAATTTGAAAAATAATATACTCTGTGTTGACTTTGAAGATACTAGAATGTATCTGAAATGATGAGTTTAAGTGAAAAGTAGGAATCAGATTCAAGTTTAAGATAAGAAAATACTGAGAGAGGTGAGGGGTGTTCTTGACAATGTACTCAGGCTCAGTACTGTCTGGTAGGAATGCAGTCATAATTGCACTTTTAACAATTTTAAAATGATGCTCCTCATCTTCTCAGGAGCTCTTATGTGTACTTAAGCTTATACCTGGGTTTGGCAGTAAATCACATACAGAGTTTTATTGCTAGGTGATCACTAGAGGATAAATGTGTCTACTTCTTTTTTTATATGTTGTTGTTCAACCTCTGTTCTGGCATTTTCTGCAAAAAATTGTGTACCTGTAGCTATGGTAGATATTATCACTGTTATTACAGGATCAGCAAATGAAAATGCCCTCTTGGGACAGCAGACAGGTTTTTTTGGTTACCAAAAATGTGCATTCGTAGCTCATCGCTGGTCTTGGGGGAAATGAACCTCTTAGTGTGGACAGGAGCACTTTCTTACATTGTTCTTCATGGTGTACAGGTCTGTTAGGAAGGGGGGGACACAAGGTGGGCTGGTTTTAGCTTCTCTGCCACCATTTGAGAGGGGCAGGTGTAGTTTTGCATGACAGCCTTGGCCTTACCTCCTATTTCTCCACTGTTGAACCAGGTGTGGAGCTGTTAAAGGCTCAGCACAGCTGTGCCAGTGTTGTGCTTGGATCCCCTGAGTGGATGTTTGTGCAGGAAAAGCTGTGTGGCTGAGCTGGATAAAAGAGTAGTAACCGAATCATTGCCTAGTAAATTCCTGGGAATGTATTTTTGCTTGTACGAAAATATTTATGAAGGGAATGTTCGTTTGCCAGTATTGAGCAGAAGAAAATAAATTGAGGTGAAATTACAAGTGTAGCATTTAAAGAGGGGGCAGGGCAAAAGGACATGGTTTAAAATCAATCGTACACATTCCTCTTCCACCTGCATTTTTTTGGATCCAGAAAATAAACCCAGGCCTCTTTTCTATTCATACTAGTTACTCAAAATGCTTTTTGAATAACTAAAAAACCTTCAAACCTACCAAAAAACTCTATAAAACTCTGAAAGATAGTTTAAAAACATAAGCTATCCAACCTTTATAGTTGTTCAACAACCTTTAAAGAACAATGTGAATTATTGCAAGTGAAATTTGTCGATTATTTTCTTAGTGAGTAAAAGGCATCATAATTAAAAAATAAAAAATGAAAGCTGCTTGCTGGATCTTGTCCTCCTCTGGCAGAAGAAAAGACTGATGTCAAGTGTAGAGCTAACTTTGGTGCATGCTACAGGGATGTGATAATAGTGAAGAAAATTAAGTAGTTCTCGTGGTGATTTAGCTCTCTGTGTTTTGCACGTAGCTTTAAAACTGACTGTGTTCTTCAGTGGGTTTTGGTGAAGGTTCCAGATGAATTTAGTCATATCTGCCTTGTCATTGAAGTTGAAAAGGAGGAAAAGTTAGCGATGCGCAGATAAGCTTTCAAGGATTTTGGAAATAAATTTATGTAACTTCTTCAATAGCTATATGAAATCTGTGTCACTGTAAACAGATTATCTGTATGGGTAGATCACTAATACTAACCATATTAAGTGTTTTGGTCATGTGAAGTGTATATATGTCTGAAAGAAATATTTGACACTCTTTGGACACCAAAGTGAATGTGTGCTTAAAAATGCAGTGGTAGTGGTTGAACTCTCAGGCTATTTCACAAGGTTTTTGTGCCCTGAAGCCAGAAATAGCTGCTTCTTTGGAGAAATGTCAAATATATTCTGTGTAAGGACTAAAGCATCAAATCATAGCACGGGTAGACAAAATGCTGAATAATCAGCAAGTACTATGGCATGGTATGGCATGAAAAATTTACATCTGCTTCCAAGTGTCAAAACTACTTCCTGCAGAGCTTACAGACCAGACTAGGTCCTATCAAGCTATGTACCTAAGGATGGAACTTCACAAGAAGAACTTGCTCACCATTAAACAACTTCTAATGTGTAGAAATACTTTCAGAGCGGGGAAAAAAAAAACCCCTGGGAAGCTGGGATTTAACTCTGCTTTTAATGTTTTGGATTTGGTCAGCGTTATGTTGCTATTTGAGGACAGACTAAACATTGAGAAAACTAAACTTTCATGCTGCCTGCAACACCAATTAAAAAAACAAAGCCACCTACACTTGATGGAGGGAATGGCTGCTTTTCACAGCAATAACCAGAAATTGTATTAGCAGTGCATGTACAGAAATGTTGTTTCTATGCTGTGACTGTTCAAATACTAAAATGAGCAAGGTTTGTATACTGGTGGCTGAGACTGAGGACTGCAAGTGCTTGTGCTTTCAATTTCTCTCTTGGTTAAATATCTTGTAGGCTTGTCTGTCTTGGGGGTGTTGGGAAAGTGATGGATTTAGTCCTTTGGTCTTGGGTTTCCTGGGGCTGCCAGTACTCAGAGGTGTACATTCTTTCCCCTTTTGTCTAATTTCCTCCCTTTGAAGTGGAGATCAGGCTTCCATTGAAAGCAGAGGTTGTCCAGATACATGGCATATGAACATCTGACTTTATTTGAGAGTACATGAAAGGTTTTTATTACTTTCTTTTAACATTTCTGTCTCGTAATATCATCCTAAATCACACTATGAAATGAAATCATAGTAGTTGCCGCCTAGATTCCTTGTATGTTGTAGAAAGCTTAATGCCTTATGTACAGGATCTCTCAAAGCCTAGCTGAGATTTCAGCTGCATTGTCTTCCATATGTTTGGAAAAAAATCCTTCATCATCTGCATCCAATTTAGCAGAGAGCTGGAATGCCGGAAACATGTTTTTGTTCCTGATGAAATACAACTGCGAGCGCTCCGCGAGCGAAAGCATCGCGTTGGAGTTGTTCCTCTGTTTGTGCGAAGCGGAGGTGTCCGAGTTCTGGCTGCTTTTATTTGTTTGTAGGTTTTGGTCGGTGTTTCTTTGGTGTGGGCTGAGCCTGGAGGGCTGCAGCGAGCCCGGGACGGAGCCATCAGGCCAGCTGTGGTTCCGCTCTGCTCTTGGTGTAGGGCAGAGGAGCCCAGCTGCTGCTCTTCTCCTGCTGCACGTATTTGTGGGGTGGTCTCCAGTCCTGAGTGGGCTGGCTGCTCCTGGAGTTTTCTCGCAGATCCTGACAAAAGAGTCCTGGTGATGTTTGATATCTCGATATCTCGTGCTTACACTCTTCAGCAGGCCTTGGTGCACAAGGTAGGTAGGTGATGTTGCTCTATTACAATGGCTAGTCACAAATAGCGACTGGATTAGCAATTTTACTGTTGTTTTGCTGAAACATGTGGCAAACCTCATCATCCTAAGAGGCCAAGTGAGTTGGTGCTTGTAAGCATTGGTGTGTCTTATATGTATTTTGTCCGGATTCCTTTACCAGCTTATTGCTGGGAAGCTGAATGCCTTCTACAAACAATGTCTGACATGTGTTAGCTGTGCTGTATTGTTTTTCTCTGTGTCAACTTGAAAATTGTATGTATAAAGCTATTTTTTATTTGCTTGAAACTTCCAGGGCATTTGACTGTTTCGTTAGGAAATGCAAGGTCAAATAAATGTTTTTGATGAGTGTTGGTACTTGCTCTTAACAGTTCTGAAGCGGCACCAACAGTCTTTTATGTCTTCCAAAAGACAAAGGCCTTAGGAATAATTGAAAACAAAAAAGTGAAGAATTAGAAAAGCTTTGCCAGAGCTAATGTAAGAAGAGAAGTCAGGTCACAAGACAATAAACGGGGCATCTGTTCTGCAAACTCCCAAAGTATGAAGTTCTTTGTGTTTTCTAGAAAACCCCGATGTTGCTACAATGTCATTTATTTGCACTGGCTAATTTGGTTTTTTAAAAGGTTAATTATATTTTTCCATTCGTAAAGGTTGAAATATTGTCTTGACAACTCCTGTGTCTATTGGAAGAGAAGCTGAAAAATCTTACTGCATCTGTTCTAATTAAACTTGGTTCCTAAATTTCGGTGAGTGATGGATCAAGCTGATGAAACAGACAACTTTAATCAAAAATTATTTCCTATGGGGGCGATACCTAGAGATTTTACCTTCCAACTTAAAAGAGCAGAGTTAACTTTAAATTGTTACCTTATCAAAAGTGGATGAAAAAGCAAGAGTGTAGTTAGGGTTGCAGATACAGAGGAAAAACAAGTCAAGTATGAAGTTGCTGGAAGGCTAGATTAATTTAATTGCCTTACATTGGCTTTTCTGCAGCATATGTTCTAGAGGTTGGTTGTAAGTATGATTCCTTGGGAAAAATTGTGCACAACTGATAGCTGTAAAATAATAAAAGTCACAGTTGTAGCTTTTACCTAGCTCTACTGAATTGGCTTTGCATATGGAATAAACTGTGGTGCTGGTTGGCGTAATTTTTTTAGCAGTCACCTCACGTAATTCATACTTTCCAGAAAGCACCTTATTCTGCAAAAAGAAATCCTCAAACAATCTGGGCCTAGGCAAGTAAGGAGCTGCTTGAGTTTGTGAGGCACTGATTTAAACTTCATTTGGTTTCCTGCACTGACAAAACATGTTACTCTTGAAATGCAGGATGGTGTTGGTACAGGTTATAGATAACCTGAAGGTTACAATTGAGGCAAAAAAGTGTCCTTTCCTTCTTTCTAAAAATAACACAAAAATCAAGAAAGCAACAGTCCAGAACAATTATGTCCATATAGAGAGCGATGGGGTATTTTTGGGATGTGGGTGGCAAGGCTTCTCTGTTGTTTTGACTATAGTAATGTGAAATAGGTCGTCTGACTCTGGGTGACAACATCCTTTCCCTTGGGCATGCTGATGTTTTCCTCTGCAGATAGTGACTTACATAAAACACAGACTCTCCTTACTGTAAAGGCAGTTAGTAAGAGAAGGTAGACTTTTTGTTCTTGACACTATTTTATGCTGTTAATAAGCTCTGTCATTCATAGCAGGAGAAATTTGTATTCTCAGGATACCTTGCCTCTCTTAAATTAGATGCTGAATAAATTGAACTCCATAAACATGAACATGCCCAACACAGTTTCAAAGTGGCTGCAGATTCAGGACTTGCCATCTCTGGGTTATTTTTCTTCTGCTTTTGCGTCTGTTTCTCTGAAGTGTTAGTCCTATTTTTGTAGCCTGCCTGAAACCTGGAGAGTGCCTAATGTTGCTCTGCTACTAGCTGGTGTTTTGGGTTTTTTTTAAATAAACCAAACAAGAAATGTTTTATGTAGGTGAGAAACATGTATGTGTCTCCTGTTTTTGAATTCTTTACTAGGTGAATAACTTGACTCGATTTTCTCTTTTTTATTTTTGGTGGAGCAATGCCAGAAGAAGATGTTTACATGTCTTTCAGGTCACTGAAGATAACCAGTTACTTGCTAAAGTGTTCTTCACTTCAGTTCTGCTTCTCCCTTAGTTCACATAGCACAATAGTGACCAGAAAGAAACACGTGAACTTAAAATGCTTTTAAAGAAGGTGTTCACCTTTTAACTGTGGGTTATGGTGGTGGAGCCTGAAGAATGTGGATGCAACACAGTAGAGTTGACTTTGCCTTTAATGGTTACTTCTGTGCAAGCTGGAGCTTTACTGGAAAGTGCAGTGCCACAATGGTGTTATTTTTCATTTACTAATACATAATAATTTTTCATTCCCTGAAACAATTTAGATGGCGTGACATACTCACTGCTGCTTTCTAAAATACATAGGAAGGATTGTGGACTTGATTTTTCTGATGCAAACTTGGTTTTAAAAAAGTGAGATGTTAGTTCCCTAAGTATGAATTAATGCTTTTCCTGGGCAGAAGATGGAAATGTCAACTACAAAGTAATGGTGCTTATTTTGAGTTGGCTTTCTCAGTGGAAAGACACACATCTGCTTTTAAAAAATTTGACTATATTGTCTCCAGTATTCTACCATGGAAATTTATGTCAGTATGGTTAATGTTTTTAAGTGACAGAGGGAATTACCATTTACATAAAACATTTCTGAACAGCATTAAAACTATACTGATTTCTGTTTAAAAGAAGGTCTATTTAAAGTTTAGGTCCTGCTGGGGTTGGCACTCAGAGGGGACACAAATCTTGGCTCTGGTACTAAGTTTAGTAGGAGTGGAAGCAGATGCACCCCTGAGTGTGCCAAGTTTTAGCCTTTGGTTCTGACTTGCCCATGCTTATTTGAGTTGGGACAGTGCCAAGATACTCTTTGAGGCTGGGTGGGTGCTCACCGGTGTACAGGACGTGCCTACCTGCTCAATATCCATGTACTCTTCTGGATGCATACGGGACAGGTGGGAAATGGGCACGGTAATTCTGGATTTCAGCGCAGCCACAGGCTGTAACTCTTGTCAGTTCCTCTGGTACTGTGGGGTGGGATGCTCCCACGTGCATATCTGTGATGCCATGGTCCTTCTGGTGAACACATGGAAGTGTGAGAGATTTGCTTCAGGGGAATCTCTCAGTGGAACACCAAGTGCTGCTGTTACTTGAACTTCTTTGAACTGAAAAGGGTAAACATTCTATTGTGCGCAACAAAGCGGAGGAAGTAATTGTGCACGAAATGTTGACAGCAAATATGTTCAAAATAAGTCCGTGGATTTCTGTTTGTCAAATGTGAACTAATGTAAGACTTAAAAGGTCATTGTGGGCTGAAATGAGGTGGGTTGAACCTTCCTTTGTTCCCATGTGACTCCTACAGAGGCCCCCAGAGATAAGGTTTCTCCTGCTCTGAACTGCGTACATGGAGAGATGTTGCCAGCCAGTACTGGCTCTGTTAGTCTCTTGTTGCCAAGGTTGGGACTTTGCTGGGACTGCATTTGCTCTGAGCAAGAGAGGAATTTGAAGTCTGGTGCAGGCAGCAAATATTCCTCTTTCTTCCTCCTACTCTCAGCAACTACAAACCCTTTCTGCAGAACCTGTGAGCTCCTTTGATTTGCAAGTATTGGAGAAGATTTGGGTAAAAGCTTTTGCTGCTGTAGACAAACTAGAATGTGCTTTTGCTGCTTGTCAGCATACTTAGTCAATGTAACTTGTAGCATCTTAATTCTTTGGATCAATTTTACAAGGAATGTGGAAGGCTTGAACTGCTGTGAATAGGACAAACGTGGAAGGTCCTGTTGTTGGATTTCCTAAAAAAGCATTCGGCCTTGTTCTCTTCTCAGTGATGCACTGTCAGAGAGCTGCTGACATCTGTACTCAGATGTTTTTTTGTCTCCAGTCTTTGAGAACAAAGAGTAGTGCTAGAGATTATTTTTATACTTTGAGAGATGATTGGTTGAGATCATGCTTGGGCACTACTCTTAATCAATTCTTTTGTAAGTGAAGCCAGTATGTGCTGAAGTATTCACTACTCACGTGTGGGAATTAAGTTACTTTTAAGCTGTCCTTACAATCACTTTCTCCATGTGAAGTATGAAGCTGTAAACAGGGTTTGTGTCTTTCCAGTGTCAGATATTCAGAGGCAGCCTTACCCTTTGGTTGGGAGAGACATCTGGGAGTTGGAATGTCTTTCAGCTGTTCCAGATGCTGCTTTTGACTTGCTCCCTGACCTTTTCACTGCTCAGTATTTCAGCTCCTGAGAGTTGTCAACTGCTCTGCATTTCTTTGTCCATCTTGCATCACTTGACCCTTCAGCTATCAGAGGCTCTTTATTGCCTTGTCTGTAGTTTTGTGTGCTTCTCCTGATAGTTACAGCTGATTTTCTGGCATAGGCAGTTTATCTTCAGCATTGCCAGTTGTGCAGAATGAGACACTTGAAATGGAAGTCTGGGCAGACACCTGGAAGATGAAGAACCACTCCATTCTAATCACAGTAGCACAGAAAGGTTTTGAGTTGGAAGGGACCTTTTAAAGGTCATCTAGTCCAACTCCCCTGCAGTGAACAGGGACACCTTCACTTTTCCAATCACGTCGGTGGCAGCAACCTTGTCTTGCAACTGTGTGCTGCCGCGTTGAGGAAAAAGCTGGGGGTGTATGTGCGCGGTAGGTAACATGCGAAAGCCTAACAGAGACAGTGTTATCCTTGGATTGTTTCTTAAGTTCTTCAAAACCCTCTCCTGTGCTGTGACATTTTGCAGTCACTCCTAAATCAGACATGGTATAGCTGTACTTGAGAAGAGATACTCAGACAGATGGCGTGCAGATGTCTGCCAGTTACACAAATCTTGTACAGGCGGAGTCATCTCCACTCAAAAAAAGTGGGGGATTAGGAAGTGACAGAGGGAACAAAGTGTCCTTCCTAGGTGTCAGAAGAGAATCTGTGATGAACAAAACGCTCTTAGCTGTGCAATTCCATTATGGCTCCTACTGCCACAGCAGTGGTGGGAGGACAAGAAAGGGTTTGCCTGAAAGCTGCTGTGTGGAATTAAACAGAATAGGACCGAATGGCAAAGGCAGGAAAAGTTAAACCCGTGACAATTACACCAAATACTGATCTGACTGTGTGGTGCTGTAGTAACCTGAGTGCTGCAGTTGCTTTGCTTTTACAAAACTGTGCACGTGTATCCTAATGCCAGTCCCAATCACAGAAAATTAATGTACACGCGCAGAGGTGGGGGTTTTTGAAAGTGCCTGAGAGAATTTGTGAACTAATTCCCATTGTAATTCACAAGAAGTTGAATGCCTTCTTATGTTCTTTATAAATCCTCTAGTCCCATTTTATTTGGGCTATTTATAGCTGTGGTTGAATTCCTGTAAGGAAACAGTAGGCTTGTAAAGGTTTGGCTAGTCCAGTAGTATCTGTTAGACGGTTCTGGCATAGAAATGCAAATCAGGTACTAGAGAGTTGTATTTGACCGAGACCTCAATTTTCTGGCAACATTATGTCGTCTTGGTTTTCAAACTGATCCCAAAATGCATTGAAAAAGTAGTGGAAGTTCCCTTAGCTTCACCCAGCAATGAATCTCACCTGCCGCAGTCTGACTGCTCATAACACCTCTCACTGTTTTTTATTGCCTAAGTAGCAATTATTTAGGCCTTGGAATTAAAATTTTTTCAAGCAAAATATATTCAGGCTGTCCCCATAAGGACAGAAGTGAGAGTGAGGAATGCAGAACAGCCAGATGATCTGTGCCTAGGAATGTTACTGCCAGTAGTACAAGAGGTTTCTCAGATGTCTCAGAAAACCTTTTGGAGAAAAGTATAATGTCTGGTCTAAAAGCTCCTGGCAAGTGTGCTGCTGCAAGTTTTGGACAAGAGCAAGGCAGGAATGCTGTGAAGTCTGTCCTTGCTGTGACAGAACTGAGACATGCTCCTTGCATGTAAAAAATGGTTGTTAAGCACAAACAGAAAGTTGGCTCTCTTACTGAGTATGTTTTTACCTCTTTGACATGTTTTTTCCTTCCATTTGCAATATCTGGTTGACACAACAGATGAGTAGCAACTGATGTGAAGTACCCTGATGGTGGGAAATAGGCCAGTCTTTTGCTTCCTGCAGCAATTGCTCACAAAGGCATGCCTGTGTTGCAGCAGAGATTCAGGTGTCTTGGGACATCTTATGAGCAAGATGAATGCTGACAGTATTTTCACATATTAAATGGTTTGAAGAAGTTGTTACTCATCAAGATTAAGTTAAAAAAAAAATCAAAAGGAAACTTACTGGTCAGCTGCAGCAAGTTCATACCTGAAAGATACTGGTAACCTTAACCTCAAGCACTTATGCTCTGTATAGCTCATGGGAGGTAAGTAGCAAGGAACCCAAAATTAGACATCACTTGGAAGGTGGTGTAAGTGTATACAGAACCATTGTGTCACAAAGACTTTCGTGAATTTTGCATGTGTATATGTGTTTGAGAGAGATGTTCATCAATAACCAAACCAATTGTTGCTGCGAAATTGCAGCCTTTTACTGGCTATCTGTCAGTGTGGAGAAGTCATGTCTGTGCAGTGTTGTGTTTGCCTGCACTTTTGGGAGAGCAAGGGAATTAGATGTTGTGACAGGCTGGAGGAGTAGGGCTCTGGGGCAGGCACCGTGGTGGCTTCTCACATTTATCCATTTTGTGCTGGGCTGATGTTGGGCTGCAAAAACCAGCATTTGAGCAGTGGCAGAGATGGAGAGTTACTGGAAGTGAACTCTGCTGGTGTTTCGCGTGCTTGAAATGTGCTATCTTGGCCATGAGAAATTTCAGTGAGAAGAAAAACATTGACTGCAAACCACCAGGGTTTCTTGCCAAACAGATCATCTTCGTGCAGTCCTGTGACTATTCTTGTAACTGGATTCGGTGTGCTTTAATGAGTTTCTCTGACTATTTCCTGGCAAAATGCTGGGGTCTGGGGGAGCTGCCCAATTCCATAATTCAAGTATTGAGTGAGTGGTAGCTGAGGAGAAACACTTCTCTGCTTTCTGTGCCCGCCACCGGCACAGACCTTCTACATTGGCAAGGAGAACGTAACTGCAGTTTATTGGCCTTTTAGACAGACTGGTGAGAGGCAAATGCCTTGGGAGCAGAAAAAGGTTGGATTGAGGCCAGCAGTGGCGGATGGCGATGGTCTGCGTGGCCCAGGAGATGTTGATGTGGAGCCAGCGTGTCAGGGAACATTTCTCATTTTGTTTGCTTTGCACTCCCGATGTCCAGACAAGCCCAGGAGAGTGAGGGCCACAGGCAGCCCCAAATGAATATATTGTATAGCATTTGTTCAGTTCTGGTCAGTACCTAAACTGGAGGCTGGCCAAGTCAGTAGAGTTGACTCTGGCAGCAAGTACAAGTCGTGTTTCCTGTTCAGAAGATGAGTTTGAGGAATATCCTCATTTAGTGCTTAAAATGCATGGCTTTCTGCCTTGTCTGTGAGACCCAGAGGACCTGGAGTATGTTGATGTAATTCCACACTTTGTCATGTGTTGTTTACATACTGTTTGCACCTCACTGTTCTCTGCATCAGTGCCAGCACCCTGATATTTCTGCAATTTATTTTTATGATCTTAGTGTTGAAACAGCTGTAAAAACAAGTAGTGAAAGTGAGCCAGCTGCTGGAATTTCTGATTCCGAGTCTGGTTTCTAGTAGGCAGATATTGAAAGGGAAGGATATATGAAAAACAACAAATAAACTTAATCTCAGGACTAAATGCAACTCCTTTAAACAAAAACAAGTTAGATGTCTGAATTTTTAACTGCTGAAGAGAATTAAATCACTAATAACTGAAATAATACAGCTTATTTTTTGTACAGAACATGTCGAAGGATATACTTACTACTGCTCTAAAGGAGATCTTATGCTGTCCTATGAGGACTTGGGAGCAGTAGAATTGTCATCTCTCTTACTCCGTATTTGGTTTAGTATTGCAGAAATAGATAGATAGAAATTTTACCAGACAAAGAGATGTAGATGTATTAACATTTTCCTTGGCTAGATAAAATCCATATACTTGGTTTGTACACTGGTGTCAGCACCAGTGGCTTCTGACTTTGTGAAACAAAATAAAAAATAGTCTTTCATCCAAGCAGTTAATTGTTTTTGACTTTGGTATTTAGATTCTTGCTTATGGTCCAAGTGGAATAGGGACCTAATGTCCTTAACACTGCAGCGATACACATAGTTACTGTATTTAAACTTCTCCTTTGTTCCTGCCTTGAGGTTTGCCCAAGCAGCGGAGATGACCTGATCAGCTCAGCAGTTGTGCACCAAGGAGCACAGGGTAGCCTGTGGGTCATGATTTTGTTCCTTTTTTCAATTGCAATAATTTACCTGCTGTTTACAATGCTTTCCTTAAAAATATTTGCTAATTCACTTTCTAAGGATGTGAGTTGGAGGGCTGCCTCTTGGCATCTGCTTTGGTCCAGCCAAAACCCAGCAGCATCCAAGAGATTTCTGCTTGTATTCAAAAAGCGCCCATTTTGAGATGGGTGCATTTCCTCCTGGAGAGAAGTCAGTGTGGTCTGAGGACTCATCAGCTGGTTCCTTCTTGTTCTTGCAATTAGAACCACAGGCACACGCACACACAAAAATCTTTACCTGCTCTGCAGAGGGCTAGACACATTTACATGTTTTGTGGGGACACTTGGCTCTAGTAAATCTCACAGCGCAAGTGTTCCGGGTGACACTGGGTGAACCGTAAAGATGCAGGAGAAGATTTCCTTTTCCTGAGAAGAATGCCGAGCAATTTAAGTTTTGATCCTGCAGTTTGTGCTTTGGTGAAACCTCTGGGCTTATGTTGAGGCCCATTAACCTCAGTGGCACAGGGCAGTGAGGAGTTTTAATCCCAGCGATCAGATTCCAGGATCCAGCCCAAAGCAGGGACGTGACAACAGACTCTGTGCGGGTATTAAGAGAAAAAAACTGTAAACACACAAGCAGAGGTGGCAGCTGGAGAAGTTGTTCCAAAGCTCTGCTGCCTGCAATGGCAAGAATACTTCATTCTTCTCCCAACCTGATGCTTAGAAACAAGAAACGCACTACCTCTGAAGCTGCCTTTTCCAGGCCCTAACAGCTGTGCGAGATCCTGACTAGGCAAGAAAGATTCCCAGTGGTAGTCTGGAAAGAAAAGAAACGTGTTGTTCTTCAAGCACTTACAGACAGTGAAATTTCGCACCTGATTTTGCACGCTGCTGTGTTTGCGGTCCATAGACACATTTTATTCCGTTTAGGTACGCACTGTTCGGCACATAGAGGGTTTGGTTTGATTTGTATTTCAACTGGAAATATCAGAATTTGCCACTCAATCCTGACTGTTGAGCTCGAGACTCACTAGGGGATCAGGAAAGCACTTTTGACCATGAACGTTTTAAGCACATTACTAAATGGTTATATGTACAAAGTCCATGAGGAAGTGTCATGACTGTCCTGAAATGGTTAAAAAGTACAGTTTTAATATGGCCAAAATGTCCCATGTAACTTTGTCAAGTTTAATGCCACAATTCAGCTCTCAGTTCCTGTGCCTTAAGTTGATCCGCCAAAATTCTGCATGGCTTGCACTTACTCTATAGTAAGTGCCTGGACACAATCACTTCAGTCAGGGTATGAGGTGATAAGCAACTATTCTTGCTTTTACTGTCACCATTCCATTAAATAGACTTTAATAAAATGAACAACAACAACAAAAAAATCCTGCTTTTTGGGTAGGCTTTATTAAGCCTTGGTGAAGCAGATGCTTCTGTAATATTCCCTGAAATCCCCAAACCTGCCAAGGAATTTTAAATGGGAGGGTCCAGTAGTGAGAAGCATGCTGCTTTCCTTACTCTGAGGAAATACTGTAAATTCTTTGTTACTGCCTGTAATCCAGCAGAACTCACCTCAAGAAACAGCTGATGTCTTCTTCAGTGCTGGTCAAAATGTCTTGCACAGCACTTGAAGAAACCTTTTGCCTCTTGCCTGCTTTTTAGCAGTTCATTATTATTACAGTATTTTATAGGTGAGTAATAATTCTCTCAGCTGATGGGGTGCTAGTATGAGAATAAGCAGGCAGATGGTAAATGCTTTGCTAACACACTTTTGTACTGAGGTGTGTTTCTTTTCCAGCTGTGTTGAAAGGACTGAGTTACTGCCTGCGTAATAATCTGATTATTTTACCTTTTCCTCTTGTTTGCCCCACAGGAGAGTTGCCCGTTCCCAGTATGGAAGAACACAATGGCTCTTCAGAGACTCCTGCCCTGAGCCAAGGGCGGCTCGCTGCCATCAAGTGTGGGTGGCTGCGGAAGCAGGGGGGCTTTGTCAAGACCTGGCACACGCGCTGGTTTGTCCTCAAGGGGGACCAGCTCTACTATTTCAAAGATGAAGATGAAACCAAGCCCTTGGTAAGTGAAAGGATGGGAGGTGGGGGAGAGAAGTAAGTTAATGCAAGCGGAATTGTCTGGTGTTGAAAGCACTGAACTTCTCCGTCTCTGTCACTGACTCAGTATTGGATTTGGGATCTTGGTTGTAGTGAACAGAACACTGAGTATTCTGTTCTGTAACACTTGGCAGTTAGTGTGGTTTCCCCATCAGACTCATTTCTAAAACTTCCTTTTCCAGGTTTTCTCATTTCTGCATTTTAAAGGGAGTCAAGTATATAGGAAGTTCAAGTAGCAAAAATCAGTCACATGGACTTGAGGCAGATGAATAAGCTGTATTTGAAAAGATACTGCCTTTTTTTTTCTTTTTTTTCCCCCTCCTGCTTACAATGCGGAGTATCCCTGCTTTGTGTCTTCCCAAATAAGGCTGTAGCCTGAGTACATTGCCATCTGTAATATGGAGCAGACTGGTGTCTGTCTGCCTGCCTCTGTTATGGTGATTTACTGCTCCTTTGTTGTCATCTCTTTTCCTATTTGTTTAGCTTTTTCACCATAATGCTTTAGGGCTGCCTATCCCCAGAGTGCCACGTGAGTAGAGTTAAACAGTGCTGTCTCTTGGGTCGGGGCAGGCCTGAGCCCCTTTAATAGTCAAGATCTCGTGTGAGCACCTACAGGGGTATGATAGTCTTATGTATTAATGATTTTCCAGATGCTTGTGACTTTAGAAAAAAACTCTGACATCTGTGAATTACTTCTGCATGTAATATGTGATATGGTAACCACACTTGTGTTTTTTATGGCTACTAAATTTGCGATGGTCTGCCTCTATGAGGAATTTCACAGGGAGTTCTCAGAGATGTAAAACCCATCTAATCCAGCTTCCTGTATGGAACAGGTCACGACACTTGGCCAAGGTTTACAGCTTGCATTATGGTGCACATGTTAAGAAAAGTATTCAGTCTTGAGGTAATTGTTTCCAAAGTATGAGTTAATTTCTAAGTACATATTTCACAGCCTTGGTAGCTGTTTTCCCATAAAATTATCTCAGATAGTATAGGTTAATTAGCTAACACACTGCGTATTTGAGAGGTGGCACAATGCTGTGTTTCATGGCGTTTTTTATAGCACCATGGAGCCCAAATTATCTTCTTGTCCATCTGCTACTGACCTGTGGGATGGCTGCAGAAGATCCTATTGACTTTGCTGCTTCCCTTTTGTTAAACTGAGGTGGTGATTCTAATGTGATACTTGTGATAGTTTAGGTAGCAGCTTATGAAATAACTAAAAGCTTATTTAAATTTTCCACTTCAGTCTCAAGTAAGTTCATAAAGACACCTAGAGATACAAAGTGGGGTGGGAAAAGTGCTGAGAGAACTGTAACTTAAAATATGCCAATAGGTTTGGAAAATTAATGGGCCTGTCCAAAGTCGGATCAGTCAATATCTCATCTTGGTGTAGCTTTTGGAATGTTTCCGAAGCAAACTGCACAAGTGTCAGTGTCTGAAATATGTCCCAGGTTCAATGCCATATACTGAACTATTTTTTTCCCATTACATTGAAGGGTTTGCTGCATTAACTTTGACAAGAAAATCACTATGACCTTCTGGGAGCTGTGTTGTTCTTGCTGTATAGAGCTAAAGTAAAGAACTCCAATGATACCGTGAATTTTCAGTGCATAGGGATATCATTAGGAAATGGCAAGCAGTGTTTTGTTAAATTAGATCTGTATTTAGGATAAATACCTCTTTGTTTACTACTGGATTGTACAGTCTGTACAATGTACAAATGCACAGTAATTCTTTCAGACAACAATATAATGGAAGAAAGTTAATGAGGTTTTGTTCCAAATCAGATTGCAGTTTTATTTTGCTTACTGGCTGGTTGTGTTTGGAAGGAGGCAGAGAGCAGTGATTACTCTTACTGAGGAGTATTCTAATTGCATACCTTATGTATAGATACATTTATAAATGGTGGAAGAACTGTAGCAGGAGAGGACAAGACAAGCCAGCGAGCTTATGTTCATAGTCTTAATGTGAATTAGAGAAAAGCAGAATCCAGTTCTTGGTGCAAATTCAGCAGGTGTCCTGAGCACCAGTCTGCTTAACATTTGGGCTTGGCTTCGGTTCAGTATGTACCAGATACTATGCCATGATGTTTGTGTTCTTGAAAGTGAGGGAAGATGTGACTGGAACTGAATTTCAGAAAAATGTTATCTATCAGACGTATTCTCCAAGTGACTGCATATAATGGGAGTAAAGAGGAGGAACATTTTGTGTCTAAACCATCAGTAAAGGCTTTGGAATTCCTGAAGCAGGCTCATTTCCTGCTAGTAATAGAGATAGCTACTGCATATGCTTCAGTCAGTGTGTACACATCTCCTTGGTGTCAAGACTATTAAATGTAAAAGTCATTAACTATCAGTGTGAGTGTGGGGAATTGTCTCTGCCAACCTGTGCCTACAGGCACACAGAGCTGGTGAAGAACAGCAGAGGAAAAAGCAGTGCACAGCTGTTAGTCTTGTAGTCAAGGTCAGTGAATTGTCATTGATTCTTTCTTATCATCAAACACACGAATCTTTCCCTTGTAGTGTTTTATCAGTAAGAATAGCATCTATCTGTTGCTCTGATATCCCTCAATTATCTCTGAGGATCTGGCAAAGATGGCATTCCTATTTACTGAAGATGTGTGTATGGATAGCAATAATCTAGTTAATTCCAGAAGACAAAAATCTAACAAATATGTGAGCCACGTGAAGAAATAAAATCTGACTTCTGATAAATCTGTGTTATCTCTACTGCTTGGAAGTGATACTGGATTTTGCTTTGTTAATTCTTTTTACTGTTTTGTGCTTTAGAAAGCTAGTATTATGCTAGATCTGAAGGTCAGCTATCGATGCTTGAAATGTGGCAGCTGAAAGAAATCAACATGTAGCATTCCCTGTTCCACAGTACAGCTGTTGTTTAAATGCAGCCCATGAAAATGCATTTCTTGCTTTCTTCTCTCCTATGGTTGAGTTCTCCAGCTGTGTCAGGGTTGGCATGGTCTTGATTGAAGACGGGAGGAGGAAGTCAGTGCCTGCTCAGTGAGACATTGTGCTTTTTCTGTGGTTTTGTGAGCAGCAGAAGGGAGATTCTGAAGCATTGTCTTTTTGTTGCAGTTTTACTGTCATACCCTCCTGGTGTTACTGAGGAAGTGATTTTATGGGATCAATGCTTGGTAACCTGTACTGATGAAGCATCATTGGTACTGGGTTGTAAACGAACAAGAATGGACAAGCTCATCCAGTCTAAACAGAATTTAAGGTTTAGGCACCTCTTTAATGTTGTTGTGACTCAGCTTGGTTTATGGACTTGAATTTGAGATGTGTATAGTAGAGAGATCTTGAAGAGCCATGAACTAACCTTCAGGTATATGCCTGAAAGCAGACAATGATCTGCTATTTCAGTTTATATCCCATCCTGGAACATTTGGACGTGCAGTTTATCTTCAAGATCTTAATAAGCTCTTAACTGTTCAGGTTGAGTAATGCTGAACAGTATTCAGTGGCTCACAGTATCTCGGACAGACCCTGGGATGAGACAGCAGATTCAAGTGGAAATGTGCCAGTCTTAAAAGTGGCATTTGAATTTGTCGTTCCCTGAAAGTGAGTAAGTGGCAGCTGCAATCTGAAGTACAGGTCACTGTTCTGTCTGCAAGGGAAAGACAGTCTCTGATGTACAAACAGAATATATTTTGAAGTATTACCTTCTGGAAAAATCATAGAATGAATCACGGAGTGACCTGGGTTAGAAGGGACCTTAAAGATCATCCACTTTCAACCCCTTGTCTCTGGTGTCCGCTGGGACTCTGAGCCTTTGACCACTACACTGTGGATGTGACAGTCCAGCCAATTCCTTACCCACCTAACAGTTCCCCCATCGAATCCATTTCTTTCCAGTTTGGAGAGCAGGATGTTGTGGGGGACTCTGTCAAAGG
Organism: Ptilonorhynchus violaceus; assembly: GCA_013397565.1. NCBI lineage: Eukaryota > Metazoa > Chordata > Aves > Passeriformes > Ptilonorhynchidae > Ptilonorhynchus > Ptilonorhynchus violaceus. The sequence continues at coordinate 163,430 of VZRJ01006769.1, read as the reverse complement.
CTTTACAGCAATCCAGATAAATGACATCTGTAACTCCTCCCTTGTCCACTGATGGAGCCACTCCATCACAGAAGATCACTGGGTTGGTCAGGCAGGACTTGCCCTTGGTGAAGCCGTGCTGGCTGTCCTGAATTGCCTCCCTGTCCTCCACGTGCCTTAGCACAGCTCCTCGGAGGATCTGTTCCTCGATCTTCCAGGCATAGAGGTGAGGCTGACAGGTCAGTAGTTCCCAGGGTCCTCCTTTCAACCCTTTTTAAAGATGGGTCCAATGTTTCCCTTTTTCCAGTGGCCTGTGACTTCACCTGACTTTTCAAATCCCATGGAGAGTGGCTTGGCAAATACATCAGCCACTTCCCTCGGGACTATGGAATGCATCTCATCGGGTCCCATAGATTTCTGTGCATTCAGGTTCCTCAGTGGTCATGAACCTGATCTTTATTTACAGTGGGAGGGACTTTGCTCCCCCAGTCCCCATCCTGCTGTCCCTCTGCTCAAAAGGTGTGGGATGAGAGGTTGGCATTGAAGACTGAGGCAAAGCAGTTGAGTAGTACCTCAGTGTTGCCCTCACCTGTTGTTACCAGTTGACGAGTGTTGTTCATGGGTGTGAGTACACCTCCTTTGTCCTTCCTTTTCCAGTTAACATAAGCGGAGAAGCCCCTCTTTGTTATTCTTTGCGTCTCTTGCTGGGTTCAGTGCTTCCCATTTAATGCAATGTGTGTAAAAATTTCATTGATGGATAAATCCACTTAATAGCATTAATAGGAAACTTGACAAATGATGATTGCATTTTTAAATTAAAATAAATCTAATGAATGTAAATAGAAATTACTGGGATAATCACATAATTGTAATTTAATCTGTCAGTAAGGAAATACCTCAGTATTAGTACTGAGTATGATTAAAGATTGAGCATCATGGTTTTTTATAAGTTAAAAGGGAATGGATAACTCTTCTGTGTGGAGGGCAAAAACCTAATTGTACATGCACTTTAAAACTGCATCACAAGGAATGTGATCTCTCCTTGCTGCCTAGAGCATTTTTAGTTAGGGAGATCAGAGTGTGCACTCTGGTCTTTGTCTCTGGAAAGCAACAAGGACCAGCTTTTCTGTAAATACTGATGAGCAGGGTAGCAAGTGAAACAGCTTCTCAGGAGATTTGGCTTTGATTTTTAAGAGCAGCCCCTCAGTCTTGCTGAGGGAAGGAAAAATGAGGAAGCACCAAGTCTCTGCATGCTTGGCTTTGTGGGTCTTGCTCAGAACTCCACAAAGACAATTCAGGGACTTGATGTGAAAAGAGCAAGGAGTGTTCAAGCCACTGATTATTTTTTATTTTTCCATTTCTAGGCAAAACAATTGCTATTAGTCTAGGAAACTAGAAACAATTTTAGGATGGACATGTGCTGTGGGGTGAACCCTTGCCTGTGCAAACCTATTGTAAGGAAAAATTTAATGAAATTAATTTAATGAATTTAATGAAATGAAATTATGCAGATATCACGAGAAATGTGGGGGTTGATGGAGAAAGGCATTTCTAAGGAATTTCACTCAAAGCTCAATATACTGGATGTAATTAAATAGGATTTTCTTGACATCAGTAGTGATGTTTGCCAGTGATCAAATCTGTTTACCAGATAGACTTTCTGTCATCGGATAGTGGTGAATATGGAACTTAAACAAAAAGCCTCCACAAAGAAAAATTCCACCAGAATTCCACCTTAAATTGTTCACGTGAATGTAGTGGAATGGAACGATGTCCAACACAGCTCAGATGGATGTTTTTAAAAAGTCAGTCTGGAGTGTGAGAGAACCTCTTCTTCTTCTTTCTCTTCATGGCTTTTGCCTTTGCGTAAGCTCTCTAAAGTAAGGTACTGCTCACTGCAGTTCTGCATTTGTCATGCCAGCTGGAAACAGATTTTGTGTTAGCCACGTGTTCCTGGTTTAGTGATACTTCCTGTTTTTTGAAACACTTCGTGAAGGAAGAAAACCCGCTGTGTAACATACCTTTCCATTTGTGACAAATGCATGTTTTTCCTTTCTGGTCATTCTTGAGCTCCATCCACTGACCATAACGTCTTGCAAGTTTTAAAGAGAAAATGTAACTGCTTAAGCATATCACTGACTGAGTTTCACATGAGGCAAGATGAGTTGTGTCTGGTCTGATTGCGTGTAGCAGAGTTTTATGCTTCAAAACTGCTTTGGGCCCTTTTTATGGGATTTTGGCAAATGGTTCCTCAAGTATATGCATATAAGCAGGCTTCTGCAACTAAAGCAGTGAAATTTCTGGAATAGAGGGATGGTTATTGAAGGATAGGCTTTAGCTTTTACATACAGTAGAAGGTTCTGCTATTTCTAATACCTGTGTGCCTTTGTAAGTTCTTAAGTCATTTACTTCTGCAGGTTTCAGCAACTTACTTGTAGAGACACTTTTTTACTGCGATGACTTATGTAAGTGCTTTAATACACTTTGGTCAGTAGATACCCATGGGAATTTTGTACATGAGAGATTAGTGTGATAAGGCTGAGTTTATTTGAAACCAGGGTGTTTCTACTGTCATTATTCTGTTGCTGGGTAAAGGTTTCTCAAATTCACAGGACTGAATTTCTGTTCTCAGCCTGAGACAAATAGCAACAAGATCCATCCCTGAGGTACTCAACTCGGAGGTGATCAAATTCCAACTTTAATCCCCTTTTCTGTTTCTTTCAGACCAAAAATGTGAACTTCAGTTTTCAAAAGTTGTTCTTTGTTTTGTTTGCTTAAAGACTTTGAAGTCCTTGGGCTCGGGCCAGTAGGAGTCTTAAAAATTTTCACAGGAGTGAGAAAGGTTTCTCCTCCAGCATTAACCACCACATTAATTACAGGAGTGTCACTAAACACTGTGCAAGGTTATGGATTCTGTGCCAGAGTCAGGCAGCTCTTGCTCCATGCTTTGCTCGTGCTTACGCAGTTGGGAATTCAGTTTCCCTGTGAAGCTGGTTTTTAGGTTTCAGTGCAATGCAGGGGATGTTCAGTGTCTCTTTTAGTCAGCTTTGCATGTAGCAGTTGTGCCACTGCTGTGACTGTACTGACAACATCTGCAAGCTGCTCCATCCTGCTATTATACCAATTTGTTTAAATCTGTGCCTGCTTCATTCCCGAGGGCTTGTAGGCTTTCATGCTCCCTGAACTTGACAGAGTTGTCAAAACAGCTCTCGGGTGCAGTCTTTATCCTTCTTGCATTGCTGCTGTTCTCTTTCTTCAGATCGAGCTCTGGCATCCACTTCCCTGGGTTTTCCTTTGCTTCTGAATACATCGGCTGGTGAAATGACTCCTCCCCTCCTCTCCCAGTGCCTGTAATATTCATAGAGGGCCAGCTGTAGGGTTGTTGCTCTCTAAGATGGTTCAGTGTCTCCATCCCATTTGACAACTTGGAAAATAACAGATTAAGTGGTTGCTTTCCCACTCCCCATGCTCCCAGCAGTTCCACCAGCTGCCTGAGTAGATCTTCAGTTTAAACTAAAACTTCGTGGGTTTTTTGTTATCAGCCTCTTTAATGCATTTTGACACCCACCTGCCCCAAAACCAAAACAACACTGGGCCTAAATGCTGTGCAAAGCTGGGAACGTGTCTGTATCATTTTAGGCTTCAGAAAACCGGTCCAGTGACTGAAGTTCAAAATTCTCTGAGTTGAGACAGTTTTGTAGGTGGGAAGTGTGAACCTTTCATGGTGTTTCACTTGTGCATTCCACTGGGACCTTCTGTTGTCATAACCAAGCTCAAAATGCAGCACGGTGAAGAGAAGCTGATCCCACGTGAGTCTGCCTGTTTGTGTGGCAGGCAGTGCAGCCCCAGGTCCTCTTTCAGAGCTATTCGGGAGCAATAAATACGTGTTCCCAGACTTCTGTATCTTTAATCAATCCAAACTGGGAAGTCAGTTTCAGTAAATATTTTTGTAATAGAACAAAGCAAAAATGCCTCGTGGCACTGAGTGAAAATGCCAGCACCGTTGACCCATGTGTGCATTCAGAGCTGAAGCTCTCGAGTGTGCTACCATGTGTTGTATAAACTGTGTGTGTAATTAGACTCAGCCAGCACCTGCTGTTAGATTGGAAAAGAGAGGCTCTCTAATAAGATGTAAACTGGCCAACAGCTTAATTTCAGGTCTTGGCTGCCAATGCATCTGCCTAGTCCAAATGTTCAGAGAGCTGCCCCCACCTTTCTCTTTCAGGGACCAGAGAATCAGCTTGTTTGTAATGGCTTGCTAAGGCTAAAGTTCAACCCTTAGCGTGCTTCATTGCATTTCATGGATGAGCAGGACTTCCAAATGTAAGAAACTGTAAGCTCCATAGTACAGAGCTTTCCATGGTGGTGGAGCTGCCCAGTCTGTAGCTGTCTTGAGCCCTGTATTTCCCTTTATGCTCACACCATCTTTCCCTCCCCCCTTTCCTCTCTGTTTCTGACTCTAGGGTGTGGGACAGCGCAGCAAGGGGAGATACTGTCTTTCTTCTTTTCTCTATTGGCTGCCTGGTGAAAAAAGTGTTTCTGGTGGATGCTAATTGATGTATATTTAACTGCATATTTAACAGGTTACTCAAGTTGTGTGGAGGGGAGGAAGGATGGTGTCAGGCTGCTGCTGGTTAAAAATTATACTTGATGTTATGTTGGATGGTTGTTACTGATTGTCTTCTTACTACCACCTTCTTGTTTGAAAGACACTGATCTAAATTCCTAACCCTGTCAGTGGTCTCATATTATGAACTCCAGTGCAGTGCAATGCCTTTTGTCAGGCAGCAGTGGTCTGCTGGAAATGTTTCTCTTTAGCTTTCCTTGGCTTAATAGCAGCAGTAGAGTAAAGCAATTAATATGAGTACTGCTACACAGCACGTGAGGCTGTAAGATGAAATTCCGTGAAAATCAGTCTCCAAATTAATCTTCAAGTAAATTTAATTCTTTCCTCTTTGAAACATATGTGGAACCTTAGCCATTGTAAAAGTTAAATTTTTTTTGCACTCCATTAATTTGGGCAGCAGAAGCTATGTGCTAAGTTTGTCTTGTTTTAGGGCAAACACCTGGCATAATGAATAGATAAGGATGTTTTGTTTTGGAGCCTGACAGTTGAAATTCACTAACATTTGATCAATTCAAAACCTGAAGCTGCTGCTGAGAGCTTCTAGCTTAGCTTATGTTATTAGGAGAATGTTTGAGATGGGGAGAAGTTCTGTTAACTTGTGTAGGCTGTAGTTAACGTCCCTAAATAAAGAAATCCTAGGTGTGTTTGCTTATTTCCTTGCATATTGCTAAGGGATTTACTTAATGTTGTTGCTGTAGAAACTGAGAACTGATTCTAGCAATAATTTTTAGCAGCATTTGTACGAGTCCACTGATTTCAGCTTGATTTAGCTGGACTGCATAAAGGCATAAATGCCCTTGTGTTGAGCTTAGGCTCATCACATGAAAAATGACATGAATCCTGTGCAAGTTTGAACTCAGCAACATGGTGAAGATGTCCTATGTAACATGGACACTGTGGACAAAAACCCCTTCCCTGTGTGTGTTGGTTATTAGAGCCTTTGGGCTGCCACGTGTTCCCTGACGAGCTGAGCCAGACATTTCAAATCCCTTCACATGGAACAAGGTTATGAGAATGGCCGTCACAGGTGGTATTTGTGTTGGCAGCCTCAGAAGGCAGTCCAAGGGTTGAATAGTAACAGAAGCAGCTAAATTAACTTCCAGTGCTGGAGGGACATCCTTTCCAGCAGGCCTGCAGCACAGAAGTTGAGCTAACAAGAACTTTCTCTTTTACTGCTTGGACTGCAGAGTAAAATCCATTAGAAGTCTATGCAGCTACCCACAAAGAGCTCCTGCTTTGAGTGAGTAATTGCAGTGCTTCCACTCTTTTGCTCTTGAATAATAACCACAAGCAATTGAGGAGTACTAAGGACTTTCATAGACACAGGCACGTGTTTTGGAAGCTGGCTGACGTGAACTGAGCATTAGTGTAATGATCTGGTCATGCAGGTGATAGAAAACAGACACAAGGCTGTGTTTTTATTTAAGTATATGAGCTGATGCTTTAGTAAGCCACAATGTGTGTGTTTGCCAGAGTACAGTAGGGATCTCAGAAGAATCTTCTTGCGTGATGGCTCAGCAGTGTAGCCTTTCTTCACCTAATCCATAGCTTTCAGCTGTTTTTGGACTACTCACCTGCCCTTTCTCCTTTTCTGTTTCCATGTCTTTTGCTTCAAACTAAAATTTTCCTTCCATAACCAAAGACAGTACAGCAGGCCTGCTTTAGATTGGAAGGATGACTGTTTCAGCCTTGAAATAATGCTGGACGTGTGGAGGATGGGGAGCAATTAAAAGCCTGGATGCCATGGTCCTATTCTATTAGAGCAATTAGTGTGTTTCTCTCCTTACGCCATGAGGAGCACTGAAGCCATCCCTTAGGCTGCCTATTTGTCTTTGATGAGAACCAGCTCCTTTTTTTGATTGTTTAATCAGAGATTTAGTACCTTAAAAACTAATTTTAAAAATCATATACACTCTGTCAGGAAGAAAAAGGTCAACTGCTTAAATGAAATAGGGAACTACTTACATGTTTTGGAGCCCAGTGAGAATGAGACACATTTGCAGGTTTTTTCCTCACTTAAAGAGCAATAAATAATGTTCCACATTTGAAGAAGAGATTTAGTGTTTATGTGGAAAAAGGATATTGCTAAAAACTTCAGTCTGTCATTCTTATTAAAGTTACTAGTTGCCATAAACTGCCTAGTGTTAAGATGCCAGATTTCCCAGCACTCCCTGGACTTGAAAGTGATAGCTATCTCATTGTGTACCAGCCATTACTGAAACTGTTGAGCTTTTTGTATTTAGCAAATAATGTATATATTGTGTTTCTCCTGATATCTTTTCTGCAAATGAAGTTGTTGCTTAGTGCACTTCATTATAAAACCTTTAATTTCTGATGGAGAATTACTAACAGTATGTTGGTGTGAGCTTCACAGCTTTCCTTGATATCTTCTGTTGAATGCAGTATTAACCTCTTCATCTGCATAGTCTTAAATCCAATGTATCCATCTAGTTTCTTGGAAGTGAGGCAGATGGCGTGCTACATAAACCGACTTTTACGTGTTAGAGAAATAATCCCTTTCAACACGGAATGCATTGCCTAGAGGGACTTTCTGAGAAAACACCTCATGAGAAACTCTAGCCTGATTGGTATTTGTTACAAGTCCTGTTAGCACGTCTCTGAAAAGGGTAAAGAAAAAAGGCAGACTGAGATCAATTTGTTTTCATAATCCTTACATAAATGTTTGAGAGCAGAGCGCTTGGCCATGGGAAGAGGCTGTATGAGACATACAGTGGTGTTGGGAAAGGAAAGGAGATGTAACAATGTGTGAAGTTTGCTGTGCTGTAACCTTCTTCGTGCCTCTCAAGAATGCCAGATCAGTCTCAGGAGCATCAAACCTGCTTGATTTCCTTTAATGAAGTTGTGTTAAATTCCATGCAGTATCCAAACTCTGCCATCACCAAGCATCTTTCCTGGAGTGAGAAGCTCTGCACGGGGGTGAGGCTTAGCAAGATCTGTGTAATGGTGGGCTCCTGAAGGTATGTTTTTGGCATGAGAGTTCATGGATTAGTCTGGAAGAAGCCTGGTGTTAGATTTCATTCACAGTCTAGGCTGTAAAACACATGTTGCATTTAACGACCTTCGGATCAACAGAAGATCTTTTTCCTTCTGCTTTATGGGTTTGATTGTTATTCCAGGTGTGTTTCTTTATTTTCTTTCAGTATTTATATAATGTCATTTATATAGCCAACACTATCTGGGAAGAAGAAGTACAAGTCATAGCTGAAAAATAAAAAACACAGATCCTCTGTGTCAGCTTTTTTGAAGAACTGAAGTTTTGGGCTTTTAATTTTCTGGCCAATTGCCTTGGTTTTTAATAGGTTAACCTAAGCTGAGGGTGGAGGGTACAGAGGAAAGTAAATCTTTGGTATTTATAATGTGACAATAAGAAGAAATGCATAAGATAATTTTCTACCCTCTGGTTCACACCAAGGTGAAGGTAAAGCATTTTATGAGTAATCAAACTGTTCTGAGCCAGCTGGAGACAAGGATTCATGTACCTTATGCTGGGGGCATGCTGGAGAGGAAATGGTGAGGTTTTCTTTTCTTTAAAATAGTCTTCAATTTCTATTAAAGCACTCATTCCAGTAAAAAGACTAAGCCTAGCAGACACCAGTGCTATCACTGGTGGCTGTGGAGCATATTTCACTGAGAAGATAACGGCCAGTCCTTCTCACTTCTCCTCTGAAAGCTGGAGCTTTACATTTCCCAAGGCACTTGTGAGTTCAGACTGTGAAAACCCACATTTTACTCAAGTGTGAAATCATGATTTTAGGGCCAGTGTATTATGACCCTTGGTTTTTCTCACAAGGCCTGTTTGTGATTGCAAGAAACAGACTACAACCAATTCTAAAAACAAACAAGTGTGCATGATGGCATTTGTTTCAACCTCTTTAGTGTAATAGTTTAGTAAACACAGTGATTATTTGGGTGTCCTTTTGCTACACTGGAAAGAAGTATCCAATTAACTGAGTGAAGAAAACTCATCTACTGCTCTGAATGTTACAAAAGGCTGATTTAATTTTCAGTCTGAGAGTATTTAACATTGTGAGTATAGCTAATTAAACTGTTACGCTGACATGAGGAAAACACAAAGTAAAACCAAGATCCCCATTCTTGGCTTGCATTCACAACACAGCTGTATTCTTGGGCTTTTTTAATATGATGACTCATACATAAGTACGTAGTTTTTCTAATAAAATGTTTAATTAAACAGAAGGAAGGTCTGTTAGGTTAAGTTGTTGGTGCTTTTCTTGGTCTCACAAAAGATGACAGCAGAGAGACTTCTTATGGTTGTGTCCTGCTGAAAATACGGATGTAATATCCAGAATAGCTGTATGTATATGCTATTCTTTGACTTGAAGCATTTTTGTCCTGGCTAAAGCAGTGTTGTGTGCGGAGTCTGTGCTACAGATATGTCTCTCCATGTCTTCTCCATTGCTGGGGGTTCAGCTCATTTTGCTGCATCTGGGTGTAACTGAATTACAAAACCTGCAGTACCAGTATTGCTCTTCAAAGACACGATGTTTCAGAAGTTAAGAGGGTTTCATTAGTTGAGTGATTCACGTTTGCTATTATTGACCAAAAAAAAAAATAAAAAATTCTCCCAAATATTCCAGTATTTCTCAGATACTCCCCTTCATGAATAGTAAGTGCAGCTCTCAAAGGTAATGCATGGTAATGCAGTTGTGTGATGTTCTCTGTAATGGCAGCTCTGTGACTTGCATCCAGTGCAGTGGTCCGCAGTTCTGTGTCTCCAGTATGCTGCAGGACCTCAGAAGTGCAAGATGCTTTCCACACCCTCTTATCTTACTTTGAAAGGCTTGAGTTCACCACAGGTGAACTCATATTACTCTTTCTTAAGCTTTCAGGTTACCTAAAGAATGTATTGCTATTGAAGAGAGGAGTGTACTTGACTGATATGTAGTCTGCTAGACAGTGTCTGTTCTGTAGTTTCATTTTAACTTACATTGCTTTCTTTCACTTTAAACATCCACAGTGTGCTCCTACTCCTCTCCCTCTCTGTCCCATCACACTGTGCTTTGGGAGAGGAGCAGAGCTGGGGAAATAGGAGACAGGCAAGGGTGAAAGGCCCTTAAGTATTGTACGCACTTGGCTTTCTCTGGCAGCATCCATGTATCAGGACTGAGACCATCTGCAGGGCATGGATGATGGATTTCCATCACCCCTGTCCTGCCATCTCTTTGCTGCTGGAAATGGAATACTGGTGCAAAGACAGAGGAGATGCTGCCCAGTGCTGTGACTGCAGCAATAAAAGTGCTTTGTGGATGTAGTAGCTCAAATATGAGCTAGTCAAGTTGGTGTTCGTAGCTTTAGAGTCTAATCCGAGCTGGCAGAGTTGAGGGGGTGCAAGCAGGGATCATTTCAGAGAGAGGTTAATTACATATGTGCAGAGCTGTGCAGTCTTTTTCAGAACAGGGGCTTGAATGTGGTGCTGTGGGAGCTTGGATGTGAATGTAGCATTTGACCTTGGGAGGGAGGGTGAAGTGGTCAGAGGGCTCTGGATGAGAAAATTCAGCTGTGCTGTGTAGGCTCGAGGAATGTAACCCGAGATCAAGGGAAGAGCGTGTTAAATGAGCGGCTGGAGAACTGGACCAGCGCTTCACAGCAGGTGTGGGCAGGAAGAGCTGAACTTCCAGACCTAAAATGCTGGCAGGACTTCCATTAATTTGTTAACCACCATTCTTCACATTCTCTTGTTTTCTTTGGAGGATAATTATTTGCTGCATTATTCTGCTTGGCTCACCTTGTGAGCACAGTGTGCATCTGCAAACAGCATTAAGTTCAGCATTTGGCATGTAGTGTTTTCCCATAAAAGACTTCAGCCTCTGTTGTTTTTAAAACCTTCAGCAGCTCACAGTAGAGCTCATGAAGGTATGCTCTGTGGATGGTATAGGGACAAAAAGGGGTTTTTTTTGCAGAATGGTCTCTAAATCTCAGTGTGTAGACGCTTCTAAAGGAACATTTGAAAACAGAAAAATAATGTTAAGCAAACCAGATAGTAAAATGAGTTTTTAGAACAATACCCATACTTCTCTCAAATTGGTGGTAATGCCAGCAGTGGGACAAATGGCTGCTGAAGAATGAAACCAGCTAAAAGCAACCTCCCTGCCAGTTATCCAGGGAGCTGTGTCCAGCAGGTCCCCAGTGCGTTGCAAACATTCAGGAAGAGCATAAAGGCTTTTTATGTAGGGTGACTGTGAATGATGGGTACTATCCAGAAAAGAATTGCTGTGCAGTGTGGAGTTTGCTAATGCCTGTGTAGTCAGCAGGAAGGTTCAATGATAGATTTCCCTATTAACTGCTTACACAGTTAATAATCCAGCCACTGTGTGCACAGCAGGAGTGAGGTGGTAGAAAGTCCCTCCGGAGAGAAAAAATGTGATGATCTGCTTTGGGAGATACAATGGTCAGGGTTGGGAGAGGAGAGGAGAGAAGGAGATGCCTGCAAGAGTAAGTACTGAGACAGCCTTCTCACTTGACCCAAAAGGTGATGTTGCAGGAAGGTAGGGTTCACTCTACCCAAATCATTTCGGGAAGAGATTACCTAGGTGGTACAATTCTCTGTGTGACATTTTGGAAAGTCCGTGTAAATTGCTGCTTGTCTCTGAAATAGTAGCAGTGTTGCCAGGAGTAAGGAATGCCATTATTGCCTGCCTTCTTCAGGGCAGTATGTGGAGGAGAGGGCGAAGGAAGGTTTCAGAAAGGATTGCTGAGCTCAGGCTGCCTGTGAGTCTGGCTGGATTTTGGGCAGTAGTAAAGTTGAGCTGGGGAGGAGGAAAGAAGCTGCGCTTCTCCAAGAGAATAGCTAACATATTAAAGACTGTCTGAAGGGAAACTGCTGAAGATAGTGTTTTAATGGAAGACTGTTGGAGATGAGTCTTTTGACTTCCTGTCTGAAATATAAATGATCCTGCATGATGCTTTAAAGATCCAAGTTCATGTTACTTTCAAAATTAATCCAGTGTTTCTGTGGGAGCTCTTTCTAAGAAAACCAAATTTTTTGGGACAAGCCATTTTATATGTAGAGCCTGGTAAAAAGACTAGAAATAATTTTAGAACAGAGGCTCTAGGAACCAGGTAAGAAGTAAGCTTTGGGCTTTGGCCTTGCTTGTGTGCATAAAAGCAAAAGGGAAAGACTAAGCAGTGAAAATTTTGGGTACACAAATGCAGAAGTCATGTATGTGCATCTCACACATCTTCTTGTTGGGGGTGGAAGCTGCGCACAATCTGTCTGACAGTGTTAAATGGATTTTAAAAGTAGGTCATTCAGTTACCACCGTTGCTTCTGTTATTGCAAGGTTTGTTGGTTTTTTCAGGTATCCCAGCTTTATTTCCCTGAAGACTTCTGCTCCAGCCTGGAATCCGGTAGTGACTCTTGCAGCAGTGGTTACCAGTGTATCTGCTTCTTTTCCAGTACTGTGGAGAGGGAAAAAGAGATGTAGGGCTTGCGTAATGGGTGGTAACATCACAATTATCTAAATAAGCAGAGACCGCATGCCATTTGACAAGTGCTTTACTAGAAGTGTCTCAGTGTTTTCGGGTAGAAGTAGAAAATATTTTAGGATTTGTATCCAGCTTGACTGACAAGGCACTTGTTAAGTACTGTGAAAAACAGTAAAACAAGTACAAAGGGCAGGAGGCCAAAGGGTGTAGATCTGGACAAATGTTCATCCTTAAATGACCATCTGCCCTACCTAACCTGGCAGATATCTGAAAGAACAGGAGAGTTTCTGAACTGTAGTTTCATAAAGTTTTGCCTGTTATGTAAATTGCAAAATGTGTGAAGGCTTGTGCAGTCTCCTGTCAGGAGAAATTAGTATCCCAAAAGGAAAAGCCTAGGCTTGTGGTTTTCATATATTTTCAATTATGCAAAGTTAGTTTTAGTGTATGGATAATTTAATAAACAATTTTTAGCTTACAAACACTGCAGAATATGACTGAAAGGTAGAGGTAATATTTTTAATACAATTTGAAAAGAAGATTCAATTGTATTTAATATTTTGAAAATACGCAGGCATCATTTGTGGGAGGCTTGTAGAATGTTAGAAAAATAATTAAATGGAATTGATAATCACGAATTTAGTTTCACTTGTAGATTATGTCCACAGTAGGAGGCACACTTTTGTGTACTGTGTGTGGCACTGATTTTTGTCTAAGATAAAGCCAGGGACTCTGTCAGGGACATGAAGTAGCATGCTAAAACTATATTCTATAAGCTAAGGCCTTTCCAAAACTGTCAGGTGCATACATAGAAAAAAATAGGTCATTCAAGTCACCAGTGTTATGAAGTTGAGACACTGATTTTTAACCTAGGTTGGGATTTTCATTTCAGGAGAAATTGCAAATGCTAGGCTGTCTTCAGCAAGATAGAGAAATAAATATAGCTGGATTTCTCTTTTTCAACATTATTTTATAGTGAGTTCTAGGAATTACATTTTTGTTGTTGTTTTCTGCTCAGGACTTGCCTTTTAGTGGAAAATAGAGGAAACATTCCTTTTTACAAGGAGTGAAAATTCTCATGCATTCAGCACTTGCATGCACAAGCAGCCTAACCAGTTCTGTGAAAATGAGCAGAGCAATGAGATTTTTTTTGCTCATGTCAAAGAAATTGGGGATACTACAGTTAGCTTCCTAGACAAAAAGTGTTCTTTTAAACCCATGGAATATATCTTGTAAGGGATGAAGAGGCTCAGAGAATGGGGGCCGTGTGTCATATAAAGACTCTGAAAATGGTAACTATTGATTGCAGCCTGGCTCTTACTATACAGGATATCACAGTGGTGGAAATGGCCTTTCTGAACTTGGTCAAGAACACACAGATCTGAATGTTTAGAGCTTGGATGTGCTTTGTTGATGTCTTGATGTTGATTTCAGGGTGTTCATAATGGGTTGGTGAAAATGTGCCAGAGCTGGGGAAAATAAGTGGGGTGAGCTGGTGCTTTGGGATAATACCCTCATAGTGTCTGAAGGATGTGGGATGCCTGCTGGTGGTGACAGTTCTGTGCTAGCCACCTATAAGGAGAGCTGTAAGCATTTTAAGGATGAGAAAGATGCCTTCTGTATTATCACTAAATTAGCAGTAAATTGGATATTAGCACAGCTGGCAGGAATCTGCAAATCTGCATTTGAAATTTTGTAGCTCTTCAGTAGAGCATTTTCCTGTATGATGATTCCTTTCTTTGGTCTGCATTACTGATTTCACTTACCTGCAGGAGGGACCCATGGGCTTTGTGTGGGATAAAGTGAGAAGAAAACTTATTATGAAGGTGTAATTTCTAATTTCTTGCAAGAGACAGTAACTGTCCTGTCTTGAAAAAATTGAGTAAGGGCCCTGTACCTTCAGCTGTGAGGAAGTAAAAATGAAGGACTTTTTATTACTTTCTATGAGACTAGAAGTGATTTTTTACTACAGAGTGTAATGGTAAATTATATTGGATCTTACACACTGTCTCTTGTAGGGAGCTGGTGACACAGGGAAATAATACGTGTATCAAGTGTTTGCATATGGGCAATTATGTTAAGTGTTTTTCTAAGAGATGACATCTGTAGGAATTGCATAATAATACTGGGCTTAATGCAGTCACTTAGCATCAGGTGAGGCCCATCTGCTCTGGTTTTGCCTGCTAAGTTCATTGGTGGCTCAGTGACTGACTCTTCCAGTATCATATGAGGTGAATGGGCTGGGAAAAATCACATGAATGTAATGGAGCAGTGCCACATCACTTTCTTTGCCAAATGTGTCCAATCATCTGTGGAAATATGTGCTCTTCTAGTCCTAGCCTGTGACATAAATTAAAATGAGCCTCTTCTCATATGCATGCATTTTAGCACTGTAATATTAAGGACTGATGGGTGTTTAGCTCCTGTGGATTTTCCCATCTAGGCATGTACAGAGAATAATTAGCATTGTGCAAAAGTGCTTTTTATGTGTTCCTGAAGTAAAAGGGGCATGGCTTTGGGACGTTAACATGTGTGGTGTGGGAACCTGTCCACTTTTTTGTTTTCTTGAGATTTGTATTAGCACTTCTCATCACAGGATTTTTCACTGTGTTTGTGTAGCCAATACTGCTACTGTGCTATTTCATCAGATTGTGAAACTGAGGGCTGCTTTCTGCTTAAAGAGAGGAACAAAAGAGATTAACATTCAAATTTATAAGCTGTTTGTTTCAACCTTAAAGTTCTTCATAACTTTTATGGAAATGTTGTCTATCACTTAAAATGAAAAGGGTGGAACAGAAATTTAATTATTGTTTTATACTGGAGGCTTTTCTGAAATACTAAAACGTTTCATGACCTCCAAACATTTCTGTAAGGAATATATCATCCCCTACTGAATTTTACAGAATCATTTCATCAAACCATAAACCGCAGGTTTGCTTAATAGCTCCTGCATGAGTTTTTCAGAAGTGTCTCCTTTGTCCCATGTTATTAAAACACAGAAAATGAGTGAGCAGGTGACAGCTCCCAACAGTTTTGGATCAAGAAAATAACAGCCCCAATAAATTAGAGATAACTGTCACCATTCATCATCTTCAGTATAAAATGGAGCTTGCTGGAGTAGAAGGGATGTCCTTGATTGTGGTGATGAGGCTCATGGCAGGATTCCTAAGATAACACAGAAGTGATGGGAAGAAAGCCTTAAAAACAAGGGGAACATTCTTCCACGTGACCGCCCACCCTGGGTAGAGGCAGCGCGGGCACTTCTCCAGGTCAGATAACTTCTGGTCGGGTAACCTGAGATAAGACTGTAGGTTTCAGACAATACTCACAGTTTGCAGACTGTGGGATGACTTGGTTTCGCCAGATAAATTTCAGCAGGTTAACTGCTATGTTTTATAAGGCAATTTTGATTTTGCTTCCTTTTTTACTGCATACCGGAGGCTGATGTTTTCTCACTGAAAAATCAGTTCTTACTACATTTACACTGACTTGTGAAAGACTTAGTAACCTGTGTATTTAGACTGGGAGTCAGATTACTGTTTGCTTACTTAAAATTACTTATCTGAATGTGCAAATGAAACTTGGGATAAACTTGTGAAGGCATGGTTGATGATTGTTTCAGCGTTCAGATGGATACAGTGACTATCTGAAAAATGGGGCTCCTTTCTGAGGCAAGTTGAAAGCCTAAAACTGCAATTTATTGTTTTGTCATTTCAGCTCTGGTGCTGCAGCAGATAATTAAGAATAAGTCATTAATGCTGAAAAAAAACGCTCTTGGTCTGAAGAAAGCACATGACCATATGGAAATTATTCTGTATGAAACTAAACTAGAAGATAGTGTCTGCTGAGCTGCCTGCCATGCTGCCTAGCACAGAAGAGCTTGAGCTTCAGCAGTGACTTGCGCTTGCAGGAGAGTCTTTCAGACTCCTGCATTTCCTTTTTGCCCTTTTCTTAATAAGATGTACATTTCTGAAAATGGTGACACTGTAGGAATAACTTTAGAGTCTGAGGCCTTTGCAAAGGATTTTATTGTCATTTGTTTTGCTGGGAAAATTGATAGGAGTGGGAATGAGATGAAGCAAAAAATAGTGGGAAAAGTTTTCCAGAGCATGTGAAGCAGCTGAGGTGAGTTGGAATGAGGGTGCATTGCTACCTCTGGCCATCACTGTGCAGACATCCTTCACAAACTGGCATGTATGTGCAATAAACAGCCATGAGGAAAAAAAAAAAAAAAGCTGGCTGAAGGATTTCAGATGTCATGACTGAGCTAGCAGGAGACTAAATTAGGCTCAGAGAGCCATTTTGTCATGGTAGCAGAGAGAGGAGGGACCTAGAGGTGTGCTTTGTGTGGTGTGCTGGGCTAGCATTATATGAGGGACAGCCAGACGGAGCTAGAGGGGCACGAATCAAATAGCAGTGGCTTGGGAAATGGAAGTTGTATTTTGATGTCGGTAGCATGAGGTGTAGCACTGAATCATGGTATCTTAATTTTCTCTTTACTTTTTTTTCCCCCCTGTGTTTGTTTCGTGCTTTCAGTAAAGCATTAAGAAGCTTTAGCAGCAGCACAGACCATATCATCACTATGTGACTTAGCCAAGAATTAAATATATTTGTTAGGTAGAGGGAGTAATAATAGAATATGGAAAGTGCACAGATATTGACAAAATAATATTCTTCCTCCCACAAGATAAAGGCTGTCTTCCGCCTTGCTTTCAAACACCAGGAATAACTTTCTGTCCTCCAGTGGTTAGCAACCCCCTCGTGTGTTTTAAGTTTTTAAAGGGGTGATTGGAGGCTTGTGGCAGTCAGTCTTGGGTGGCCACAGAAGAAGATACAGGGGGTGTGTCTCCACAAGGACTCATTCCCCGAAGTGAAGGTGACATGCGAATAACAGTGGTGCTGTTCCCTGTAATCTCTTGATCTTGTCAGATAGGAGCACTCGTACATTAGACTAATCATGATCAGGTCAGTATCGAGTGGCCTGAGAAAACCAGAATTCAAGTGTGTTCCGTCCCACACTCAGTCTAAATGCTGTAAAAATTTCCAGACAATTAGGGATGATAAGCAGTTGTGTGATAATTGTTTTTGTCTACAGCTTGACCCTTGTGTTGGTGACAGGCTTTTTGATGATCCTCCTGTTTTCCTGTTTAAAGGGAATTTCAGCACTGTAGGAGGTCTGTGTCCATTAAAAGGGCCTTCCTTTTATTTACTTGGATGTCGTACAAGTGCACATGACTCCTGAAGTAGCAAAATGAATAGCTCACAGGAGAGCCTCATTAGTCTTGAAATTAAAATAATTGAGTTCTTTCAGCTTATTAGTGCTTAAGAATAGCCTTCTCTAAGTCCATTACCTCTGGGATAAAAGCCGTATTTGCAGCTGAATAAGCAGCATGTACAACATGAGTTGTTGCTAGGGAAAGAGGCTTGCTTAGTTCTCTGCCAGGCTTGTGTAGTAGGGAAAAACTGAATGACCTCAAACTGCATTCCTGAAATCCTCTTTACTCTTCACTTGGCAGTCTGAAAATATTTCCATAAGTGACTCAGGCTTTCTAGAGCTGCTCTTACTCCCTTTGCAGCTTGGACAGTCAGTGATGTGGGAAAAGAAGCTCCTTCTGCCTGCTGCGGCCAATTCTATGATGGCAACGCTTCCTTGTTTTTAATGGGTTGAAGCCTGGTTTTGGTGGAGTCACAGATACGAGCCTCCATCGAGAACCATTCCAATGTTCTTAAAATAGACCAAACAGTGGAAAAGTATGTTGAGAAGAGTCTTGCCAGAATACCTTTAAGGAAGACATTCAACTCTTTATCAGCAATGAGGCACATAAAATAATTTTGCTCTTTTAACAGGTGAAGTTTGTGACAATTGTACAGAACAAGTGTAGTAGAGAAGAAATGGAGATGGTGCTGTACTGATTAGTACAAGAAACTTGAATACAGCAGATCATCAGAAGTGCTTTTATACAGCTCAGATTTATCAGATGGGTCCTTTTTCTGCAGTGGAAATGAGGATAGTTCAGTTTTAGAAACTGACCCGTAAATTCAGGAGTTTATACTGGATGGGTGAAACAGTTTATTAAAGTTCAAGTGCCAAAAAGGGCTTGGTGGCTACTGTTCTGACATCTGCTGTCTCACTTTCAAATACCTCTTTGTAGCAAAGACATTGCACGGGACAGCAGAGACCAGGACAGACTGCAGCTCTCTTGATACTTGCATGAATCTAATAATGAAGAGGGACAGAAGCCCAAAAGTCCTGACAGTGTCTCTAATGTGAGGCTGTGTCCTACCCACCCTTTGGATAGATGCTGTAGCTGTCGCAGTTTAATAACAGAGGATGAGAATCCCACCAAGCTGATGGTGACTGTCATTTGTTGGCTGGCACTCATATTTAAAAGGCTTCTTGGTCTGAAATGTCTGAAGTCTTGAATATGTGGTACAAAACAGTTGTGTATCAGTTAAAAGGTCCTGACACTCAGTGACAAGGACTATGTGCAGAATATTGGACAGGAGTGTTTACAGGCTTTGGTACTTGCATTGCATTTCTTAGATCATAAAGCTATTTGCGTTCAAAAATAACTTTCTTTAGCTCTTCTTAGCACTCAAAACTTTTTTAATATTTGTATAAATGGGAAGGCAAGCTTTTATCTTATACTCAAGAGGGAGGTCATTAAATTGTGGTACAAGTTTGTGTTTCAAAATGAAAATCTACTCAATCCCCTAGAGTGAAATATCATTGCGTCAGCTGATCCTCTCTGCTTTAAAGGAGAAAGAGAAAATAAAAGAAAAAGTAAAACCCAGAGTGATCATTGATACAAATTCTTTTGAGAGAGAAAGAGATGGTTTAGAGATGGGGGTTTCTAATTCGGAGTCATGGAAAAGAGCCTTTTGTCCCTTAACACAAACCCTGCTAAAAATAGCTGGGTACTGTGGCTTCAGATGAACTTACTACCGTTTGTGTTTGAGTGACTGTGTGTTTATCATCTTGCAATTCAGTGGAGCTCTCAGGCTGGAGAGTTTTTGTTCTGTTTTGCAGTGGGAATGTTTAACCCCTTCACTGGTCCTAGGAGTTTTGTGCACCCAGTCTCTCTTGGCCTGTCCCACAGCAGGGACCTCTCCTTTGGGTGCTTGTTGGAAAAGATGGGAATTGTGCCTGGCTGTTGTGCATCTGGGTGCATGCACAAATAACAGTTTCTGAGCAAAAATGGAATTTGTAGCAGCGCAATCCCTTTCCCTCTAGACAAACTTTTCCAAGGACAGCTGTTCAATGAAAAGCCTTGGAATGGATGAAATCTTGCTTTTCCATAGAAGCAGCCCTTCATGTCAACCCCGCATGGAACTCCAGAGTCTGCCTGTGAGTCTGGGTGTCTGTTCTCGGGTTGCTGTGAGGCCCGTTCAGCAGCAGCTCGCCTGCTGTGGATTTTCCTCGGGATATCCTTCCAGCCACTTCAAATGACTCAGCCAGTTTGTGTTCAGTACTTCCTTGAATACTGTAGATCTGAAATGT
This sequence comes from Ptilonorhynchus violaceus, assembly GCA_013397565.1. Classification (NCBI taxonomy): domain Eukaryota; kingdom Metazoa; phylum Chordata; class Aves; order Passeriformes; family Ptilonorhynchidae; genus Ptilonorhynchus; species Ptilonorhynchus violaceus. The sequence continues at coordinate 143,859 of VZRJ01006769.1, read as the reverse complement.
AAAAAATAGCAGAACTGGAACAGGAAGCTAATGGAGAGAGCTCCAAAGCTATAAATATGAGATGCTGTTTGTCAGAATTGATGCTAACATTTTTACAACATAATTTGATTGATGTAACACTTCAAACACCAACCTTGATCGGGATGCTTTTGTGAACAAGATAATCTATCTCAGCAAATGAGTTCACATAAATGTTTTAAAATGAAAGGCATGATAAATCTGTCTAGAGCCTGCACACAATAGAGCTGCCAAACCTGCCACCTGTTAAAGATTTTAATGAACTGGTCTGTATTTAACAGAAGAAGTTTAATTAATGTTGTCACTTTCCTTTGCTGAAACTTCCCTTATCTCAGGCACTCTGAGATATCATGTAGCAAATGCTTCTGAGCTCTGGTGTTGCTCTGGTGTTTTAATCAGAAGTTCAGCAAATTACTGAAGGAGCCATTAAATCCCAAATGTGACTTTAGCGCAGCACAGCCATGAGGATGGGCCTTTTGTTCAAAGCCACAGGAAGCTGGTGTTTTGTTGGGAGCCAAAGGGTGCCCAACCTCATATTATGTCATTAGATTAACGGGAAATTAGTTCCTCTGGATTTTCTACGTGAAGGGTGATATGGTTTTCAGAGTAAACCAAAAATGTACTAGGATGTTGCACTTCCATGTGTTTGAGAGAGAGAGAGAAAGCCTTTGAGTGCATTAAGACCTGTAAGACACAGCTTGGTGGAGGTTTTTTTTTCATCAGTGGGAAAAGTGTTCGCAAGTCCATCTCCATGTCTCTTGTAGACCCTCTTTAGGTACTGGAAGGCTCCCAGAAGGTCTCCCCAGAACCTCCTCCTCTGAGAAGCCCCAATAGGATGCTTTTTCCCGAATTCCTCAATGAATTCCCACTCTTGTTTTCCATCCAGAAGCATGCTGGATGCTCGCTATGTCCATCCTTCATCAACTTCGATTTGCTGTGGGTGTGGAAAACATTTTGGGCTGAGTAAACAATACCCAGCTTCTGGTTAGGCTATGGAGGGATCAGACTGAAGCTCACTGACATTGTAGAAGGGGTGTAGGGGGCAGAAAGGAGCCAGAAAAAGTAGAAGCAGTGGGTAAGGAGGTAGAATAGCAAGGGAGAAAGCTGCAGAGAGGTTTGTGAGGTACATAGGCAAAGTTATGAGCAAGATCAATAACAGCCTCTGGTAGCTGCACTGGCGTTGTAAAATTATACCCTTTAAAAATAGTAGTGAAACATCGCTGATTGCCTTCATTGTCTATTCTGGCTTCAGTAAGCAGCCTCGAGCCAGTGGCTCGAGTGGATATCGGAATTCGGGAGCTTTTCTATTTTTCTTTTGGCCGAACTACATTTTTGTCCCATGAGACAAAATAGTGTGATAGTTTTCACAAATTACTATAAATTTGAGACACATCCTCCTTTTACTTGCCATGTCCAAATCAGTACCTTGGTCTCCCGTGATGATCCCAGCTCCAGCTGTAATCAATATGCTCTGTAGCTGTGAGCATGCCAGAAGATGGGGCCACTTCTGGTTTGGCTTCAAAGTAAAGCTTTTACTTGCAGATTGGTGGACTGACTAATTTGACATATTTGCCCTGTTTTCTCTTTGAAGAAAACAAATCTGCAACAGAAATAAATGTGCATCTAGAAATGCTTGAAACTTCAGGAGCTGTCTCTTTCCAAAAAAGCAGATTCCAAAGTGTTGACAGCAGATGACTGGTAGGAACTCCTTTTTCTTAATAGTTGGAAGAAAGGCCCCTTTTCAACAATAACTCCAGGCAGGGAGCAATCCAGTGGCCAGAATATCATTGTATTTGCCAGAAAACCTGGAGCTTTGTTTCTGTTCACCTGCTGTGTAAACACTGCTTGGTTTCTCCTCTTCCATAAAGTGCAGTTCATCCTCTGCTTTTGTAAAGGCCACTGCAGTTTCTCCTGCAGACCGTGAAGGCCTTCATGGTCATTTATATTTTGATAACTTATTAAAATAGCAACATGGAATCTAAGGTATTTATATTAATATGGTTGGAACAGAGCAGCTGCTAGAGTGCAGTTAATAATGTTGGCCTGCAGTCACCCTGAATCCATTTTTACCCTAGACTATCTGGCACTCTTCAGGATATGCCCCCCTCAACAGGTCTGCGGAAAGCTTGTCACACTGTCTTGTGGAAAAGCATATAAATGATGGTTTGATATTTAAATATGTAAACCTGTAAAAAGCTGTCAGAAACCCAAGTACACTCAGTTATTCTTGCTGTACATTTACAGAATGTTGTAAAACACCTGTGGTGGTGTTCAGAGAAATGTGTAAAACTCTAGATTATGAGAATCTTATTTATTCTCAGTGAAGTAAATGCTATTCTGAGACATCATAATATTGAAAAATATTGGCTATTATTAAAAGATAGCTCTAATTCAAAAGGTCAGCCTCCCTGTGTTGCCTGGTAAGGTGCAGGAGCAAGTCCTTCTGGAAACTTTTGCATAGAGGGGCAATAGCTCTATAGCTTAGCTTTGGCTTTGGGTATGGTCTCCCATAGTGCCCTCACAGCCAAACTGCTGAGATAAAAGCTGGAAAAGTGGACTTTTTTTTTCCATGGTTACCTTTTGAGTGTAGCCCCTTCCAGCCTGTTAGCCTATGACTGTGTGATTTTCATCATGCACCTGGTAGATTCCTCCTGGAGTAGCAAACTGGCCTTTCTGTCCAAAGAGATATCCAAGGAGAAACAATAGGTCAGTCAACCTAGCATTGAGAGGAATTGTTTGTGGTGGTCCTTGAGTGCTTCTTGCCTTACCCTGGGTTGGTTTTGTGGTCCACATTGGTTCATGGACTTGCCACGACCTGAAATAGTGCTGAATGCAAGTTGTGCCAGTTGAAGATGCTGAACAAACCGTGTGTCTACAAAAAACCCTCACCCAAACCTGTGCAAGCAGAACTGCAGAAATGCACGTGTGTTCTGCATAACTGAACTGATCCATCGGTACTTGACTTGACCCAAACCTACTTAACCCTGCCTTGATTGTGTAGTTATTTAAATTCGGGGGTATCTGGCGCCTTTTCTCACAGAGCTAATAATTGAAGCATTGTCCTCAAAAACCATGTGACTAATACAGTAATAAAACTAATAAGAAACAGCTAGATCTCATGCAAAAGCTATAAAAACGCGTGATTCAGAGCAGTTATAAAGATGAGAAACCATCCAAGAACTCCAGTTTCAAATTGGAAGCAGTATCACAGAATGGATGAAGCAAATTAAGATGCTGAACTAAAAGTAAAATGTGGAAATATCTGCTGCACACAAATAGTACTGCAGGAGAAGTAATTTGTAATCAGGGAATTGGTGTTTTCCAATTGTGTTAATTGTTTAGATGGCACCCATTTTGTGTAGATAGCACAAAAGATGTGACCCTAGTCTTCTCCTGAGATAGGATCACTGCTGATTAATGTAATCCCTTAAACAAGGACCAACAGAGTATCTTACACAAATGCCAGAAAGCTAAATGAGCTATTTAATTTATCACTGTGGTATTTGTAGTGTGGTAGCACATTTAAGCCATGCTCATAAAACATTTACTGTATAGATTAAATATAAACAATGTATAGATGTTAAAACAACAAGCAATATAGTCATTAGAGAAACTTGCAAAACAAATAGATAACCCTTGCCATTAACAACTAAAATTTTTCCATGCGAAACTTAATTCTTTTCTTCCCATAAAAAACTGCAAGATGATAACTTATATAAGATAGGCAGACTCCCTTGGAATGTTCTTGCTAGACAAAAGCTGACAAGAATATTTGCACAGGAAAAAAAACAACTTCAGTGGAATTGTATTCCCATTTCCATGTCTCTCTGCCACCTTTTTTATGCTGTAAAAGTTTCACTTTTTGTGTAGTTTTTAGGAAATCTGCAGCAACTTCAACCTTTACTACACACTGACGTGGAAGTGATTTGTCCTAGGTAGGATAGTTGGCCATATATAGCTTTCCTGGAAAAAACATACAACTGGCCTTGTCCCATGGATTCAGCCTGTTCAGATCCCTCTACAGTCTTCCTACTGTCCAGCAGATAAACACCACCTGTAGCCAGCTGCCACCTGGATTTAACTCCCTTTACACCATGCTGTGTGCCCAGCCATCCAGCCAGTTCTTTAACCCAGTGAAAAGTGCCCCCATCCAAGCCACGAGCAGTCAGTTTCTGCAGGAGAATGTTGTGGGAAACTGGGTCACAGGCTTTACTAATGTCTTAGATAAACATCCACAGCATTTTCCTTGTGCACTAAGGGGGTCCTGTTGTCATAGAGGGAGATCAAGTTAGCCAAGTAGGACCTCCCTTTCATAAATCCATGCCAGCTGGTTCTGATCCCAAAGAAGGGATTGAGTACATCAGCCTTTTCCTCATCCTTTGTCACTGTGTTTTGCCCCACATCCAGTAAAGGAGGGAGATTCCCCTTAACCCTCCTGTTGTTGCTAATGTATTTGTACAAACATTTTGATTGTCTTTTACAGCAGTAGCCAGATTAAGCTCTAGTTGGGTTTTGGCCCTTCTAATTTACACCCTGTATAAGCTCACCACATCCCTGTAGTCCTCCTGAGTTGCCCGCCCCTTCTTCCGAAGGTCATAAACTCTCCTTCCTTTTCCCTGAGTCAAAGCTCTCTGTTCGCCAGTCTCTTCCCCACCAGCCTGCCTTTTGGCTCATGAGGACAGCCTGCTTCTGCATCTCTAAGATTTCTTCCTTCAAACATGTCCAGCCTTCCTGGACTTCTTTGCCCTTCAGGACTGTCTCACAAGGGACTCTTGTCAACCAGGCTCCTGAACAGTCCAGAGTCTCTCTCACAGTGTTGCTGTATCTGTCCAGACTGTCACTGGAGAGCTCTGTATATAAATGAGAGGTCATACTTGAAATTTTCCCCTTGTCAGATATTATCCTTTTGGGGAATAATTGCATTGTTTTGACCTAGATGTTCTCAGGACTGGAAGTAAGTAAATTCCCTTTGCAGAAGCGATCTCTAAAGCGAGACTTGGTCCTTTGTGCTCTGGTGCTTTACTGGCTTTTTAACTTGAGAAAATAGTTTTATCTAATAATAAGCTGAATTTCTTTGAAATTTGAGCTATTGAAAGTATTTTTTCAGTAGTAAAGGTATGTAGCAATTCAGTAGTGCCCAGTTTGATTGTTGTCTATTGATAAGAATTTAATGATCATTGCAAAGCCTAATTGTATCAAAACTTCCATGCATATATATAATAAGGATCTTAGCTTGCATTCATGAGTCCTTAGACTCAGTGCAGTCTCCAGATTTATTAATACATCTCATTTTTCTTTGCCTTTGGAAAACACCAGGTGTCATTTCTGTGAGCAATATGGCAATTGTGGAGTGGGTTCCACAGGAAGGCACCTTTGTGTTGAAGAGCTCCTGCCTCTGGACCCTCTGACCTGTCCTGTTCTCTTACCTGAACTCAGTCCCATCACACCTGTCTCTTCTCTTGCCCTTCCTAGAGGAATGAAAACCAAAGACATGCGATACGAATCTAGCCTCTGGGATTTAGGCAAATTCAGTTTTTTGTGCTGTTAATCGCTTAACTTGGTATGAGCTTTCTTTCTCTTGTGGAACAAATAAGGGAGTTTTTTTTCTAGTGGCCACTCAAGCCAAGATTGCTTCATTTTTGAGGAAAGAAGTTTCTCTCAAGCAGAGAGAAACACTCAACCATTAAGTGAAATGTCTGGCAGGAGGGAGAGAGAAAACTCTTTAAAGAAACTGTAATCACGTAGTAGTAAAACTGTCAGCTCTATCTCTCATGTCAGAATCAATGTTTTGGTGCTTAATATCAAGCAAATGGTATCTATGGTATTCACCACCACAGAGGTGAATTTACCTCTTTCTTGGAACATTAAGCTATGAGGTAGCTTTGAACATTTCTTTAGGTAAGAAAGATGCTCCTGTTTGCAGAGTTTCTGAGAACTAAACAATACTTCTCATTCTTCAACAGAAACAAACTCTAGAAGTGTATTAACTTGGTGGGACAAGAAAATGTCAGATGCAATGGTTTTTATGCCAGGAAAATATATGCTGTGTAATGGCTTCATTTCATCCAACCAACCCTGGGATTTTTTTGTAATTTCTTTCCTTCTCTGTCTTCATTCCTGGTGTGTTATATAGCCCCTAAAATCTGAACAGCCACTTCCAGCCATTGTTCTCTCCTTGTGCATATTGAAAAATTGTAAATGTCTGCAATAACTGCAAGGCAAAGGCTGTATCACCTCCTGTGGTAATTGTACTACTTCTAGAGCTTTGGTTCCCTAAGTGGTATAAAAATCCACTCTTACAATAAAAATTTAAAAAATCTTATTCTCTTCCAATTAAAAAAATCATTCTCTTACAATTATAGCTTGTATTTACTTATTAATTGTCACGTGTGCTAGAAAACTTGACATTATATATGTATATAAAAATACGTATATAAATAGTGACAATTCAGTAAAAGCAGCAAAACTTGTTTTCTTTGTGTAGAGTTCACCAATAGGATTTTAAACCCCTAATGTACACGGGAGTAAGAGATCTCTGGACAAAAACACTTGGTGTTTAAATTGAAGAAGAACAATATTACAACTTCAAAGTGTCACTGGTGACGATTAGTCAGGACATTGGTGCTGTTCCAGTCGCAGTTACAACCTTGTAGGACTGGTCACGGTAACCCCCCCTGTGCCCAGCTACAGGCAACCAGGGCAGCTCTGCCTCAGCACTGCCCTGGGATTTGGAGCCAGCTGGAGAACTTGCTCAGGCCCCAGTCTGACATGCAGATATCTCTGCGTGGGCAGCTGGATGAAAGGGCTGGCTTTCAGAGTTGCTGTGCCCTTTTGCAGCGAGTGATTTCGCTGGGATCTTGGAAACGAATTGTAGTGGTGGAAGTAGAGTCGAATTTTTAACAAGTTGCTGCAGTCAGGCTGCTCGTAGTGAGCACAGTGCAGGTTTCATTCATTATCGACCTCAGTACAAGTGGATTTCTGCCTGTGCAGTAAATTCTCCTCCTCACCTGATGTCTGTAGGCTCCTGACGGTGCAAAGGGCTTGCTTGGACTTGAGATCTGTTTTTGTGGTAGTTTGAAAGCAGAAACAGCAATGTGAGGAACAAGGATTTATAGTTAACTGATAACAGCTTGCATGTTCACTTTGTCCTTCTTGGCTGTGCATCACTTGTTTATGAATTCACAGGACGTACACATCTGTATATACCTATGGAAATATACTTGTGCATATGTATCAGGCATGTTATTTAATTGAACGGGCTTCTCTGTGAAATATAGTAGATGCCTTTCTGTCTGTGACCTTGTAAATACTAGTGATGTTGAGAGTATTATTCACTAAAAGTATTATTTTTCGGTTTAAGATGCCATCTGAGTTGAAGTGCACTGTTGTTCTGAAGTATGACAGTCAAGACTTTCCAGAAGCAGCAACAGTGGCAAAAGGAACCACAGAACACTGCTGTGTTGTATGTGGCTGTGAGTCACACAGAAGACACAAGTACCCAAAGATCCCTTCTGCCTCTTCATCCTCCCCATCAGCTGCCTCTTTGCAGCCTCTCTGAGAGCTGATGTGCTGAGTTTTCCATGAAACAACAAAAACAAATGCGTAAATGCAGCACCTATCTTGAAAGTTGAAGTAGACTCCGGTGATCTTTGATAAATAATCAAAAGCTGGAAGGGCAAGAAAAACATCTGATGTAACTGCTGGCACTGTGTACTTCTGAAATGACTGTTTTAAGGGGTAGCAGGACAAACTCCCAGCAAACAAATAGCCCTGGGGAACTGTATTAGAATAAATCCTGAAAATGGTATTTCGGCAAGAAAGCAGTTAATTGCCTTATGTCTCTACATGCTTTTTGAGTAAAATCCATCCAGAGATATTGAGAGTCATCTATTTGTCTTCACAGTTGCCAGTCAGCATCTTAAAAGCACTGGAATTCTTTGTATCGTAAGCTTTCTTGGGGAAAACCCGGTGGCTGTTGAACAAGGTGGTAAGTCTGCTTCAGAAAACGAAGTTTAAACAAGGCTGGGGAAAGCATACCTAGGGAAAAGTAATGGAGCAGAGCCAGAAAGAGGCATAGGGTTGCTTCCCTGCTGCAATGTGTTACACAGAGAGTGCAAAACAGAAATACCATCTGTCAGCTGGTCCTCATGAAGCACTTGTGCAGTGGCCATCCTGTCTCCTCTTCCGCGCTTCCTTGTGAACTTCAGCTGCTGAATGGTGCTGAAAACGTTTCAGGGGACCAGCGTGGGATAAAACATCTATTTGAGCAAGACTCTATCATGCTGTGACTCTAATCCAAAGTAGATTGATGTCATTCTTGTGGCACTACAGTATTTTATCAAGCACTTTGTTAACAGAGGACTAATTTTTCTCGAGTCAAAGGCTTCATGTATGCAGATTTTTTATTTTAATGAACGTGTTGTTACTCTATTTAGGTGATCTTTGGTTTGAAGCAGCAGTGTGCTGTAGAAGAATCCATGTATGTGAGAACCTCCTTTGAAAGTGGGCTTGATACTTGGTTAAGGGAAAGGCCAATGCTTCTTGAGCAGCCCAAATTTCTCCTGCATGCTGTGAGTCATCCTGAATGCTCAGCTAGAGAAGCAGAACTGCCCTGGTAAGGGCAGAAGTGTTGGGAATGGAAAAACAGCTCGGGCATACCACAGCAGGAGCTCTGCAAAACCCTGCTGACCTGGTGGAGGCACAGCCTGCAAACAGAATTGCAATGGGAGCCAGGAGGGACTTTGGTCAGGGCCACATTTTTTCCCACTTGCCTTTTTCATGTATTTCTATAGACTGTATGTCTTGTTCCCTGCTGGTACCATGTGGGTTTTTTTTTTTTTTCTTTTTTGAAAGCAGAATATTAATTTGGTCCAATCTTCAGTCTCAGGTTGAGATTTTTTTTTTTTGTAATGTTTTGAATGAACTGTAGAGTTTGATGTGAAGCAATGTGAAGCCTTCTTATTATGGAACATTTGCATGCACTCATGCACTGGCACCCAAGTCACAACATGTACTTCCTCTAGATCACCTTCCTCTTTTATATGCAAATTACTATCTTGTTAGGTGTCTAAGGCTATATAGTTGGTTTTGTCTTACTTCCCCCCAGAGTTAGATACTCAAGGCAGAAAGCAGAGCTTGAACTTGTTGAATCTTTGCAACTGACTGATATTCCATACTCTTTGGACTATCCAAGCTGTAAGGACGGACCTAATGTTGCACCCTAAGGGCCCAGAAAGGCAGTTGAGCAAGGGGACCAAGAGAGATGTGGGGACTGGGGACTCCCTGTTTGTATCAGATACGTGGCACCAGCCAGGGCTGTGCCACGTGAGGGGCTGCAGGGGCTTTGTTGCGGTACAGATGTGTTCCCTGGGCATCAGCTGCTGAGAAACTGAGCAAAGGCACACTCCAGACAGCCTTGGTACAGTCTGTAGATAGCCACAAAAGTTAGCGAGGGGGAAGTGTTTCTGTGTGGTGAAGGCAGACAGATAGGTGTGAAAGCAGACAGAATGGGAAGTGAGAGAGCTGCAATCACTCTCCTAGGCTTTCTCCACCAGTGTCAGGCACCCAGGTGCATGTTGCAGAAACAAGGACCTTTTTTTTGATTTAAAAAACCCCTCACATGTATACATTTAAGTATTTCACATGCACAAATGTTTCCAATAATAGTACTGAAAATAGACAGTAAAATAAAATTGCCACTTAAGGTCATTTTGTTTTTAAACCACGGCAATATTCTGTATGGTGTTACTGTCTGGATTGTCTTCATATTAACTATTACGTGTGGCTTTAGGCTTTACATTTTACTGCAATCACTAGGTTTCATCTTTGAAATGAAGGTGTCAAGTTCATAAATGTAACAGTTTTGTCCCTGTGTTCTCAAAAATCTGTCATTAAGACAACTCCCTGTAAATACTTAAAGGGTTTTACACGAAAGAATTAGAAAGCATCACATTGTAATGAGATTGCAGCATATCTGTTGCTAATGAGTTGACAGCAAAGTGGAATGCAGTTTTCATTTACTGTCTCATGAATTGATTTTAGTTTACAGTGCTGTAGGCTGAGTCTCGTTGATTTTGTATTTTATGTTCAATTGACTAGCAAGACCTATGATTTAGCTTGAATATGTTGTATGCCTTTACTGATGCAAGCTCCAGAGCCAGTGAAACTTATTCCAACAGGAAGAGTGATGTGCTGGGTGGAGCTTCTTTTAGGTAAAACTAGCTTGATCTGAAAGTTAAAATGGGCAAGAAAATTACATCAGTCATAATGATCTATTACATGTGACAAAAATACATGTAGTTAAAATCAGTTAGAGATTCTTATTCCTGGTCTCTCATAATTTTCAGAAAAAAAAAGGTATTCCTTATATGTCCTGGTTTTTCTCTAGGTGTTAATATGAGAAGTTGAACTATTTTGTGACTCATCTTTTCCTGTTCATATAATAATTTTTGCTTATGGCATTATTCTTGCCTAATAAGGTATCTCACAGAAGGCTTTAGAGAGTGACATCTATTAACAGGTGCTGTTTGTAGCAGGAACAAAGAAAGATAGCTCTGAGTGGAGCTATTGGACCAAGGCACTTACTGCTTATAATATGTTTGTATATGCACTGAGTGGGGACATCTGCCCACAACTGCTAATTCTTGCTGCTAATGCCACCTGAGCAGAAAGCTGTGCTGTTTCACCTGTTTTCAGCAACAAGTATCATAGTGCTTAATGGATGTGATTTTGTATGCTATGATAAAATCTCTGTGCACCCTGTCTTTGCCTTCGGTGATAACACTGTACCCACTGGCACACAGCAAAGTACTGACAAGTTGGTGTAGAGCCCAGGCTCCACATCAGCTGCTACAAATAGTGATTTTGTGAAACAATTCCTAGCTGTTCCTTCAGATGACTTTTACCTGATGATTTGTCAGGTCTCCTTCATGAGAAGACTGTAGTGTTCCCCTTGTCTTGACTTCCCAATAACTGTAAATGGTTCTGCTCCTAATGAAGGTTGCGTGTCAGAGCAGTGAATACTGAATATCAGAATTGATGGTTTTTTGTGTACAGGGATATCTTTAGTGCTGTTTAGATGAGGGGGCTGGCATATTTGGAAGTGGCATTTGGTTGAAACTGCTATGGAAAATGGTGCTCCGTGTTGGACTCCATGATCCTTAGGGGGATAAGGATCTTACTTTTGAGGTATTCTCTGTTTAAGATGTGTAAGTTATATAAATAGTTTACTTTGAAGATGGTGACCCCATTATGCCATAATTGGAGAATATCAGTAAGTAGGTATTATCTCCCACTAACTGTGGTGAAGAGCTTGTACCTAATACAATTCCTAGGATGCTGCTCTGAAAATCTGTCCCTGGACAGCCATCCCAGCATAATTGTACTAAGGACTGCCTGCTGACTGAGGCTGAAATGGTACTAGGAGTAGCTGTGATTTCTAAAAATGAAAAAGAGCTCTCAGAGGAAAGGGGTGATCTATCTGTCCCATGTGTCAGCAGCCCAAAGGGGAGGGAATAAGCTGTGTCTTCACCACAGCCCCCAGAAGTGTTTTGAGGGTTGCAGGGGCTTGTTTTTGGTAACCAGTGTTACTAAATATGCACAGCTAAAATCCTCCACCTGTCTTCTCAAGGTAGTAAAGTTGTGAAAAAGGCGTTCTGTGCTCATCACAGAGATTTTCCAACATCTCTCTGCCTGTAGCAAATGCATGTTTGAACAGGGCTCTCTGTGCCTGCTGTGGCTTAGCACCAGCAGAATGGCACCCTGCAGCCAGTGGGTGGAAGTGGGATGTTTTCTCTGCACTGTTTCCCTGGGATGCTATGGGAAAAGGGCACAGAGCAGGAAGTGGGTATGCACCTCACAAACTGAGGTTCCTCTTCTGTCCACAACCCCTCTGGCTTTAGCCAAGAAGCCTGGCTGGTAAATTCACCTGCCTCCCACGTGCACCTTCATAGCTTTTCACTGACCCTTTCTGTTAAGTCTCGACTTTTCCCTGCAGAACAGTGGGATTAGTATATGTGATAAGTACAAAACTCTGCATGCTATCAAATACCCAAGAGATGAAAAAAACCTAAAGCTGTTATTGAATGCCTCAGTTAATTAAGGGGATCTATGATGTTGGCTTTTGGGATAATCCCTCCTCGATCTCACTTTGGAAGTCAGCTGCTCAGGTGCAACATCACAAATTCATGTTTAACCCAGTACAAAAATTATAGCATTAGTCTATAAGAAGCATGGTAGCAGTTTTAATCCCATGTTCGTTGTTATTTTTTTCTTTAGGGTACCATCTTTCTGCCTGGCAACAGAGTAATTGAACATCCCTGCAATGAAGAAAGTCCAGGAAAGTTCCTTTTTGAAGTTGTTCCAGGTAGGATATTCTACTCCATATGAAAAGCCTTTGCAGTTTGTCCTGAGTGACGAATGGGCACATCTGTTCTGCCAGAACAGAAGCTGAAGATGATTAATGATTCAATTTAAGGAAAAAAAAAAAAGGTTTAATTTGTTAATATGTTCGTTCATAATTTTTTCATTCACCCCCAGGCAGAATAGGAAAAGGATGTGTGTTTTATTTGTCAGTGTAAAGCGTGATTGTTCAGGGCAAGGAAGTGCCAGGTCCTGCTCTTGGATCACAGCAGCCCCATGCAGTGTTATGGGCTGGGGGCAGAGTGGCTGGAAAGCTGCCCGGCAGAAAAGGACCTGGGGGTGCTGGTCAACAGCAGCTGAACATGAGCCAGCTGTGCCCAGGTGGCCAAGAAGGCCAATGGCACCTGGCCTGTACCAGCAATAGTGTGGCCAGCAGGACCAGGGTAGGGATTGTCCCCCTGTACTGGGCACTGGTGAGGCCACACCTCAAGTGGTGAGCCCAGTTCTGGGCCCCTCACTACATAAAGACATTGAGGGGCTGGAGCATGTCCAGAGAAGGGCAGTGGAGCTGGGGAAGGATCTGGAGCACAAGCCTGATGAGAAGCAGCTGGGGGTGGTTTAGCCTGTAGAAAAGAAAGTTTGGTGGGGACCTCATTCAGGTAACAAAAGGAAATGGTCTCAAGTTGCACCACTGGAGATTTAGATTAGATATTAAGAAAAAGTGCTTCACTGAAAGGGTTGTCAAGCGTTGGGACAGGCTTGTGGAAGGGAAGTAGAGGAGTCACCATGCCTGGAGTTATTTCAGACACGTGGATGTGGTATTTAGGGATACGGTTTAGTGGTGGATTTTGCAGGCACAGATACAGTTGTGTTCGCTGATGCACCAAGTTTTAATATCTCATAAAACTGTAAGAAATATGAAGAAAATGTCGAAGCTTGGTTTTGAAAGCCAGGGGCAGTAAGGGGTTATTATGCAAAGAAAGCCAGCAGGATATCTCTTGAGGTTTGTTTAACAGTCGTCCCAATCTCGAATCAGTTGGATTTGAAAAGTTCTTCACTGTCTCTTCTTAAAGTCTCTATGTTTTTTGTATGTTCAAAATACTGAAAGAAACCTGTATATTAGCATTGCAAGTCTGCATATGTCCTGGTTCATATGATACCTTAATCTGTCTGATAATACTGGCCCTGGGAATGCTTATTCTTCATGCCCAAGTTAACAGCACAGTTGCTCTCGTGATTTCCCAAAATGTTTGTTATGCCACCTTTCTGTGTAGTCAAGTTAAAAAGTAATTTGCAGTTACCTTTGGGCTATTTATTACTGTTTATCTGGAGCCTCCCTGAGAATCAGGTAGGCTTCTTTTTGTTTTGCTTGTTTTCAGTTCTGAGAATGGGGTTTTGAATGTGTTTTAGGATAGCAGCAGTGTATTTATTTCCCCTGCCTTGCTAACGAGCATGTGGCTGTGGTGACTTCATAGTGGAACAGTTTCTCTGGTGACATATTATGCCAAGGATTCATGACCAAAAAAAAGTTTTTGGGCAATCAGGACATTTCATGCCATAGCTCTGGTCTTTGGGGGATGAAATTAAAATGAAGGCTCAGACTGACTGTGGAGGCATCACAGTGCAGATGTGTAGTAGTGTAGTAGAAGTGCCAACTGTATTTTATGCAGAGATGAAGTGAGCGTTGCCACTGTCGTCACTGTTGCTTCTCAAGGCAAGTATTTGTCAGCCTTCTGTAATGGAGCTGTTTGTCATCTGTATCCTCTTAGTGACTCAGTATAAAAGTCAGTTTTATAGCCTGACAGCAAGAAAACTGAGCTCATTCAGTGTAACAGAGAAAAATCTATTGTAGCCAAGGTTCTGTTTAGCCTTCGTGAGCTTTCATATGAGAAATCAGCTATGTAGCAACAGGATCTATTTGCAGATTTTTAAAAATTTTGGCATCTTAACTGGGCATTTTGTTAAATGTATAGCACTGAAGCTCACGCTGCTCTTACATTCTGTTTTCCCTGTATTAAAAGTTGAAGCAATTTTAGTTACAATCCCCAAAGCAATAGCGACAAGCCCTCTTTTTGTCTATCGTGTCTGTGGGCGGCCTGAAAACTTGCCTGCGTGTGTTTGTTTATTGGTAATACAGGCAAATTATTTTGGGAATGTACGTGGGAGTAGGTTTATACTATGAAACTAATACTCTGTACGCAGCCATCTCTGAAGATGAATGAAAAATATGTGTGTGGAGACAAGGATCTTGCAGTTTTGGTGCTGTAATTAAAATACATTTGCCTTTAATTTGCATTTTGAAAACATTCTGTTCATTCCCTAAGTTATTACATGATTTAATGCTTAAAATTGTTCCCTTTTTTTTTTTTCTAATTTGGTGTGCTGACAAAGTTAATTTCCAGGAGAGAAACTGTCTCCTGTACAGCACAAGGCCCATGCCACGCTTCTGTGTGGGAGTTTGCTGAGCTGGAGTCAGTGACCACGAAGTGATTAGTGATGCTTGAGCTTATTAACAGTTTCTCTTGTACTCAGAGGAATGTCTCATAGTCAACAGAAATCATAAGAGAGTTTAAATTAACAGCTTTTTAGTGGGAAATGTGCACATGTAGCCAAGTTGTGCCATCAGCTTTGTCCAAGTGATTGCATTGTGTTTGCTGATTGTTATGAGCTTTATACAGAAGATAAGACCTCATTCTGTGTATTTGTTCCTTCCTGAAAGAAACCTGAGGTTTTCATCGTGGTGTGCAGGTGTACTGCAGACCTGAAGAGGGTGACCTAGCTGTGTCTCGCTGGATTAGGTGTCACCCCTATGTGCAGGACAGAGGCACAGCTGTAGTTTGCATATGTGGTGGTTTGCAGACAGGATTCCTGCACCTCATTTGCACCAGGAGGAGCCAAGCACGGGGATGTGGGAAGCTCAGACTCGTCCATTATTTTTCACATAAGGCTCAAGCGTCTTTTTTAGAGTCCTCTGAACTTGCCAAGGGTTGCTGCCTAAAGGCATTTTAAGCAAGGGCAGTACAAAAAGCCTTGCAGTAGGGGCCTGTGGCTTTTCCAGGGATGTGTGGATGCTTGTAGGAGCCCCAAGGACTTGAATCCTCATTTCCTGATGCTCTCAGGAAGCACCACCATCTCAGAATAATCTGGGACTATGTAGGCAATTGGCCTAGAAGAGATGCTGGTTATTGACTGGACAAAGGAATGTGCTTCATCACTGA
Source organism: Ptilonorhynchus violaceus (assembly GCA_013397565.1). Classification (NCBI taxonomy): domain Eukaryota; kingdom Metazoa; phylum Chordata; class Aves; order Passeriformes; family Ptilonorhynchidae; genus Ptilonorhynchus; species Ptilonorhynchus violaceus. The sequence continues at coordinate 128,263 of VZRJ01006769.1, read as the reverse complement.
CTGGGCTTTGATCCTGGAAACTTTACTGCTCATACTGCTAACTCACCAGTTGCTGTTACCTGGGATCCTTGTGTGCTGGCTGATGTTCTTCTCTGAGTCGGATAAATCATTTTACAGCTTGGCCTCTCAGGTAAGAAGCCAGATCCTCACTCCAGTGGTATCTCACCATTTGAGTGTTACCAAATCACGTCTTTCTTTGTCCCTGTCGTGTATTAATGAAGATTTCATGAGAAGACAGCACTGAAGACAAGGTTACTTACAGGACCATGTTCACTAGCATGTGACCTGTTTGCGTGCTCTGATCTAAATCGTGAATTCCCCATGAGACACAAATACGCCAAAGATTTCTCTGATGAGTTTTATCAGTTGCATGAGTTTTAATATTTAGTTAGTCCTGTTTAAACTAACACATATATTTCCAAATATTGATCTTCAATATTCCTTGTGGAATCTTCTGCTTTTAAACTTTGTGCATCTGTATTGTATTTTTTACCATTGACAAAGTATCATAGTCCATCATGTGCATCTGTGTGGGTGAATTTGCACTTTGGAAATACTGAGGTACCAAAGTCATCCCACTAAAAGCCTTCTCTTTGCATCGCCAAGTTATATGTCTGCATCTTAAGTTAAAATTCCATGCGTAGGGATTATCCAGACTGTTAGGAGATAACTGTAGTATTTCAGCAAAGTGACTTGAAGTCTCTGCTGATGCTTTTCTCTGCACTTGTGTGCTTGCTGATTTCTTGTGCCTGTGGAACCTGGGCTATCTCCCTCCTTATCAGGGAAGATGAGATCTTATCTTGAGTCATGGTTGGTGGAGACTTCAGAAGGCAAGAATTACCTTCAGCACTGTCCACTTTTGTTAAAGGTCAGTTTGTCAGGCTCTTAATTAAAATCTCTGTAAGGGAGTGAAATATTAAATTCGCAGAACTTTTGAAATAATTTTTTTTTTCATTAGTCGGAAGAAAAGTGACATCCAAAGGCCTTTTTCTTTGTTTCTTCATGTATTTAATTGCATGCTGTATGGCAGATGAAATTCCTTGCAGATTAATTGTTCCGGTAGCAAGTGTGAGGAGGGTTTTAGGGTTGGGGTTTTTTAAGCTTCCTTTACAAGGACGGTTGGATAAAAAACTGTTTTGCTGCTTCTACTGCAATAGTTTTTCACTCCTTTAAGTCAGTTTAGATTTGCTTTTGCTGTGCAGCCATGGCTGACAGTCAGGTGGGGTCTGTTTTGCATGCGTCTGTCACGCTGATTTCCCTGTCAGCAAAGAGGCCCTTTAGCCTCCACAAAGGTGTTGTGAGGTTTGAGAAGATAAATGGTTGCCAGTTTGTTGTCAAGTTACCAAAACCTCTTGAGTTCCCTGCTGATACACAGTGTTTAGCAGATTAAGGCCTTTGAGACTTTTTGCCATGAGTTCTCAAACAACCAAAATGGGAAGGCCACACTAGGTGCTAATTCTTGCTGCCTGCTGATTCACAGTGGTTTTAATTAAGGGTCCACGAAGGCCTGGAGAATGTGGATTTCATAAGTTCCCTCGCATTTTTTCCCTAAGGGACACAAGTAAGACAAAACAGGAATTACAGATAAATCTTTTTTGGCTAAACAAGCAATTTTCTTTGTAGCGCTCTCGTGTACCGTAGCAGGTTGGATACCAGATTACTGTAGCTTCTGTTTCAATATCCTTCTCCTCTGATATCAATACTTTTTAGTCCTGTAAGTCATATTGACAGCAGGACTTCTGTGGGATGGGAAAGGTTGGACTCTACCGTGAGGCACCAAGCAGGGCAGATGATCAGCTGACACGTTTGACTGTGACAGGTATAATTCAACATCATGTCTCAGGGATAGAAATGTTTTAGGTTTAGAGCCTGTTGCTTTGAAATAAACTGTGTGTTTTCTGCAAGGATGTAGCCTTATAAGAAATAAGGAGGAAGAGTTCCCTGCCTTGTCTTCTCAGGAGCAATTGCCATGTCCTAAGTGAGGCTACACACCCATACGTACAGCAAGTAGCTTTCCTTGCAGGCTTAGCAGAGTGTTGGGAACACAATGCAGTAAGCAAATTCTCTTCTGTTGACTTCAGGAGAAAACTGTTTGTGTATTAAGAGGTTTCCTGCCCTGATGCAAAAAAAAAAAAAAAGAAAAAAAAGCCTTTCCACAGTGCACGTGTGCACACACCCGAGAGCACTGAGGTGCTCTCTCTGCCTTTGCTGTCACGCAGGTTCTCTGCATTCCCTTCGCCATCATCATAGCTAGCACAAAATTTATTCTGTTTTCTCCACGATATAAAACCCAAAAATGAGGTGTTAAACCAGCCAGCTGCTCTGACTTGTTCCCTGTGCTGAGTTCCTGACTCCTGGTATGATGCGGGTGGATTTAATTGGTGCTGCCAGGAAGATGAATGCCTGCCCCTGAACGTGCTGACAGCCAGCAGTGCCTCTTCATTAGTCGTCAGGAGCACAGGACCTCAAGGGCATTGCTGATACCGCCGACTGAACTAATTGTACCTCTGATATGTTGTGGAGGGAGCAGACAGGCTGTTTAATCAAATGGGCACCAGCCCTACTGCACAGATATCTCCTTGTAATCGCATATTGTGCTAAAGCAGCTCTGGGCGCTGCTCGTTCCCTGTTGAAGATCTCCTGAATGCGCTGCCATCCTTATTACGTGTGATTTCTCAAAAATGTGCTGGGTAGAGAGCCACCTCCCTGGACTTGGGCACATTGGCATGCACTGTCTCATTCTCATCCTTGAAGAGGTGATTCAAAACTGATTTTTTTTTTTTTAAGTGACCCTTGGAAGTGCGTGGAGTCAGCGAGCCAGGGAAATGAAGCTGGCTGAAGCTTTGCTGCATGTTTCTCATAAGGTTAATGGTGAGGGCTCGCTGGGAATGAATGCTTTTCCATCTTGAACAGCAGCTCTTGTGATGTGGAATTATTTGATGTGCCCATAACACCCTTGTCTCCTTTGTAGTTTTCAGGAAAGCAAAACCCAAACCATACTCAGTTCTACAGCCCCGTGAAATGAGATGGCAAGTCATGCCACAAAGCTGTTGTGCTGCCACCATAAAATCTGCCAGTTTCAAGCTCAGTTCCGTACAGGTCAATGCATGTAATGTCCCTTTTTACCATGTTTTTTGTGCCTTTCTTGTCATGGCTACTGAGCAACACTAGGGGAAGGTGTTTAAGATACGTGCTTTTTGTTCCAGTTCCAGTGACTCCTTCTGTTGCACTGGACCAAGTACTACCTTTGTGTCCAGACTTATTTGAGATGATACCTGCAGTACAAGCCTTGCATATTAATGATGTCAACCTGAATTAGTGATAACCTATATACTGGGGTTTGGGGGAGAGAGAGGCAAGATGAAGATTGACACATACTTTCAGAGTGACATGAGTAGTTTTACCCCCTCTCCTTCATCTGGAAGATCCCCTCATGATACTGCATCTGATTAAAGATTGACATTGGTGTGACTCAGACTTGGGCTACTAAAGAACTACCAGAAAATGTCCTGTTTATCATGCAAGGGGAGATGAGGCACTTTTTCCTGTTCAGAAGATGAGGCCGCTTTTCTGGTACAACTCAAGCAGTGGTATCTAGCAAAGAAAAGCCTGCAATAACTGATGTAAACATAATTTCTTTACATATAGAAACATTCATTCATAGATTTTTTTGTTTTCAGCCTAAAATTATCAGATAATAGAAGTTTAGGCTGTCTGCTTTTAAAATGAAGGAATTAAATCTAGATGCCAGAACTATTTAAAAGAAAAATAAAAGAAGAGCCCTTTTAAAATATCTCGTCTGAAGCATGCAGCATGTGCAGAATAAACAAATTTCTCCTTACTTATATGGCTTGGGTGGGTAATTTCATATTTATTGAAACATCACAGATTTTCCTGTATAAACCCCATTTTCTTGAATCCCTTCTATCTTTGTGAATGAGTGCAGATTATACATTAAAAATGTGTGTTTATCTAGAAATAGTAATATTGCCTGCTTTCTGAATGCTATTTCCTAGTTACAGTCTATTTTGAAAATAGGTGAGAGAGGTGAATCACTTCTGAAAACTACTGAACACTTGTATCTTTCATTTTCTTTCATCTAAAGTAATTACTTAATCATCTGTTTTCGGTGACATTAATTTCATGTGGCAGAAGACTGCACAGATTCTATAAAAATTTACCCATGCTCCATAAAAAATATACCATTACTCAAGCATGCTATATGAAGCTGAAGTTAAAATGGTATTTTCACTTGTGTCTTTTAATTTAGAAGTGGATTGCTTGTATTGATCCTGCTTAGCCTGTGGTGCATGTGATCTGAGGTGTGCTAAATTAGCAATATTGATCATTTACGACCCACTGCTGTCATTCTGGAGGTCACCTGCTACACAGAAGAATTTGAAACTTAACGGTAGTGGCATCTTTAAAAACTTCAGCGGCAAAAACCCAAACTTAGTGGTCAAGTTTGTGATAAACTTCTTCCACCACTGGTTTTCATATACACCAGATTTGCTCTTAGTGAGGATGTAACTCATGTAATGAAAATGACATTTAGGGACACAGCTTGTTCCCACCTGTTTTGAATGCTACCAGTTGTACTCACAGCACCAATGAGATTTTTTTCCTCTGCCTCAGCACTGCAGCTGGCGCTGGATTTTGATGATCATTATTAATGTCTTAGGTAGTGCCAGAAATGCAGAGAGAGTTCCCACAAAGCTGGGTGATCCGCAGGAAGTGTGAAAGGTAACTGGGATGAGAGCCCGTTGCTCGGACAATTTCTGATGGTGATTTGGGGACCAAATTATGTGTGGGGGGAGGCACAATATTGGCTTTTTCCATTGTTCTGTTAAGGTGTGAGAAAATCCCTGAACTTTGAGCGTGCAGACTCTGGGGGGCTGAAGATAAATTGCACCCCAACTGAATGGCTGGAATGAGTTTGGAAGCTACAGCAGGCCATCAGTAATGTCTGTGTCCATGAACTATGTGTCCATGACCGTTTTGTTTGCCAGTACAGAATCCTGTGTGTTGATACTTTTGCCATTCTCTGGTGTGCAAGTACAAACTCTGCCTCAAAAGAAGCAAAATGCTCTTTCTCTTTCTATATAAAACAGCAGCCTGAAGGGCATCTGTGACAGCTAATAGGGTATTTTGGTTGGTTGGTTGGTTGGTTGGTTGGGATTTTTTAGCTTCATGTAAGTCCCTCTAGTGGCGACATCGAAAAGTCCAGTGAAGTAATAGATGTACTTGTGTATGGGGATACCCTTGTTCAGGGCTTCAGTTTTTAGCTTCATTACTGCTTTCAGCAATATCCTTGGCATATCATGAAGCACAGTTTGAAACTTGGATTCGCAAACAAATTCTGTGAAGTGGGAAGAAAGTACCGGGAAAAAGGGAAAAATCAGAGGCAGTGATAACTCAAGCTTTTATTGAGAAAAGATTTTCCTTAAATGTCCATACTGATGAGATTATATGGATGGATGGTGGTGATGATTATTTTGCTGTCTGCCTCTGCCCACAGAATTGAGGATCCATCAGCTTTAGTCAACGTGCAAGGTTTTATAAGATGATAATGTTTTTATTAAAATTGTCTGTGTGCACTTTCTGTATTTCAGTTGTTAAAAGACACTCTGTATTTGATTACAGCGAGTGATGAAAATAGCACTGTAGGAAGAAATGAGACAGAAATGTTATGGAGGGAAGCTCCAAAGCATAGGCATTTAAGATGTCATTATCTGGTGGACTGTTCTGTAGTACAGATGTCTGCCAGTCTTCTGTAATAATAGTAGTAATAATAATGATAATCCATGTAAAATTCCCATGCTCATTGCCATTTCCAGCAGGAACATCTGCAGCTGCAAAAAGTAAATCAATTAAGATGCCTATTCCTCCTCTGTCAAATAGCTGTGGGATTCTGGCTGAAAATGGCAGGAGAGACAGAGAGTAGGTGACTTGCCTGAAGCTGTCTGGAGAGCTGGTGACTGTGTCTGAAGGCAGATCTCACCTCCATGGTACACCAAAGGGCTTGTGCCCCCAGTGTGGGAGGCAAAAGTAGACAAGGCAGTGAGCTTGTGAAGTAGTGGGAAATGCAAGCTCCACTTTGATGGAATTCCACATTGTGGAATGATGGTTTAGCCAAACATCCTCAAAATGCGGTACTTCCTAGTGCCTAGGTCATCTGAATAGAAACTGGTTTTTTTTTTTCCTAAAGTTTGCAGATCTTAAAGCAGACATCTCATGTTTTCTCATGTGCTTGGGTGTTGCTGCCTGACCTAACCCTCCACCCTCTGGCTGCGGCAGTAAGAGGCTCTCACAAGTCCTTTGCTCTTCATCCAGCCTTTCTGCAGGCTCTTTCCTCTTCTCGCTTTTCCATGACTGCTGCCTGGGTAACGCTGATCCTTATTTAAAACAAAGCATCGTCTTTCTTCTTTTTCAGCCTTGTATTAGAGGGGTGGGACAAAATTTTCATGCCCATGGTGACTGCAAGGACCTCGCTTGTCTTTGTTTCTTCAGCATGGGTGTCAAATTTAAGGCTGGAAGGCAGAATGTCTACCTTTTATCAGCCAGTTTGGCAGTTATATCAGGTACTAGTACATGGTGCGGTTTGTTACTCTGTGTTAAAAGTGAGGTTAGGCTGACTCCTTCCCTTTGACAGGAAAGGAAAACCTTTCTGAGGGATGTGAATGTCTCTTCCTAGGCTGACATTCTCATCTCTCCTCAGAGAGTCATAGCTTGTACTGCTACCTCTGGAGATGGAAATCTGTTAATTCAGCTATGTCCTTTATAAAGTTGATGGGCGTAACTTGTGAAATTGTGATCTTCTGTGCTGTATTTCAAATCCCTGCTATATCCATAAATTCAGTGAGGGTTAAGTTTTATTTTCTGAAAGAAATAGCAAGGAGGAACATGTGATTGATGTGTATTTGTGAAGAGAGAGCTTTAGACTGCTCTGACTGCAAGCCCGTGGCTGACTGTCAGGTTTTAATGGAGCAAGTCTACAATTTAGGTGATGATTAATGAAATCATAAAGTCAAGGAGCACTGCTTGATGCTATTACGTAGATTCCTGCTGCAGACCAAACATTCTCTGCCGTGGGAGGAGTAGGACTGCTTGCCCTGGGTTGAAACAAGCCGTACCTGATAGCCAGCGTTCCCACTCCATGGCGTGCATTCCAGGCGGCGCGTGTCGGGAGCAGCCTTGCCCTTTGTCCGTGCGCTGCCGGATCTGCTCCGCAAAGGGCTTCTTTCAGCCCGACAGCGGAAAATGTGACAGCCCTGTCAGCCGCTCCGCTGCGGGCCAGCGTGGAGCAGGAAAACACCCAGGGAAGGGTGGCTTTTGCAGCTTGCCAAGTGCCGCGCNGTACGCTGCCATTTGGCAGGGTGGCCGCGGGGGCACAGAGCACGTCATTGTGCTCGACCTTGGCGGAAGGAGCTGGCAGCGTGCCTGCTGGGATGCTGCCTTTGGCAAGAGGTAGGAGCGGGAGGGCCGCGGTGGTAAAAGGGCAAACGTGTCTGTGCCCGGCGTGCCACGAGGGTGCAGGCGCTGGGGGAGAGGGACACGGTGCCTCGGGCACCACATGGCTCTCCCCTTCTGCCGCGAAGGGACGGGCTGCACCAGCAGCGAGAAGGGCCAACACGGGGCTCCCAAACCACGGTGGGATAACGCCTGTCAGGAACCATAACACCGTTCAAGCTTTTTAATGTTAGGGTGGTGATAACGGGAGGCTCGCACAGAGCTAGACGAGAGAATGAGCTAGCTCTGGAGACCTTGCTGAACTTGGATAAATATCCCCAAACTAGGTTAGGTACACCAGGGGCTGGTTTCCTTCAGAAGGACGTGACACCTGCAGCTTCATACCTTTCACTTCGTGTTGTGAATTACCAGATGTACACCTCGTTCTTCTAGAGACAGAGGAGAAAAGTAGGGGCTTAAGGAAAAAACTTAAAATAAACTGCCTAAAGCAGCAGATATATCTTTGGTCAGACAACAAAATGCTAACATGTCAGCGAGGAGAAGAAAATGGCACAGAGGTGGGAGAGTGCACTTGTAGCAGCAGGCAAGCCAAATAGTAAAATCAAGGTACGAGATACAATTGTGGCTGTAGCTCAGGAGAATGAATAATGAAATTAAGCAGTGGGCCACTAAGAAGGTATATAAAGGGGGAGTCTTTATGTTGGAGGAACATGAAATAATTTGTGCAATATCCCTGTTATTTCCTTATCAATTGAATCAAGTTGTGGTAAAGGCTAAAGGACATCACAGTATAAAATGTGTTCCTGCAAGGCACACGTGCATGCCCATGCTGTCTTTCCATTTGCACTATCACAGAGCAGCAGCTCTGGAATGGTGAAAGAGAATTCAGGCAGGGAGGGCAGCCTGCAGCTCGTTATGGGCCTGGGATGGATAAAAGCACGTTTAGCTTCCATCTGTTCCATCTTGGATGATGCCGATAGAAGGGCCATAACTTTGTCAGTGATGGATATCTGAAGTCGTTGCCATTTTTAGCTCTTCCAAAAATTTCCGCGTTCTGTTTATTGGACATCTATTTTTCTTTTTGACATGTCTTGCCAGATACACTGCAGGTGGTGATGAGCTACAGGTGTTAGATGAAGGGAATCTCTCCTTGCCATCTCTTCCCCTTCCACTGCTGCACGTGGTACAGAAATGATGGCAAATGGGAATAGTTAGGGATATGTTTTGGCACCTTCCAGATAACTATAATTTTGCTTTCCGGAAATCACAGGCATAATCACCTTGCAGTTTTTGAGGTATTATTACAGTGTGAATGTAGCTTGAAAGTAATAAAGAACCTAGATGTTCAACTACGGTGCGATACAAGAAATGGATTACCTGTCAAATACTGAAATGTAAACATTTTTCATCTTTTTTTACACCTGTGCTGCCTTGTGATAAAAAAGAAGGCATTGAGGTGTGTGTTAAATAATTCTCCTTTAATTAAAAATAAAAATCTATCGTAAATATGTAAAACGGCACACCATACTCTGAATACCAGTTATAGCACTCAGTAGTTCTTCCTGTAAGGTGGCAAGAGATCAGCATTGTGGCCACAGAAGAAATCCTAGTTAAGAGAGTTGTCATCATGGCAGGACTTGGGCCCATGGACAAGCATGTGTTTTCTTTAGAGAGCTTTGTCCTTTCTGTGCATCTCTAGAGGCAATCTCTATGGGCTGAAGAGTAGTATTCTGCCTCAAATGATTGCAAATCCATTTATTGTGGTTCCATATTATTAATCTTTGTGAATTTTTGTGATACCCAACCTGCCTTTATTGAAAATTCTGTCATTGCTGTCTTGACTCCAAATGCGTATTTGTGATTCTCATGTAAAAGCCTTGCCAAATGCGAGTTAGACTCCAGTGTGCTAAAACCCATTTAAAGAATCCCCAAAGGCTTTTTATGTGGCAGACTTTTTAAAGCCACATAAGACCTGCAGAGAAGTGGGCTCTCTTAAAGAAGGCGCTGTAATAGGTGTATGTGTATATATTGATTTAGTTCCTTTGGAGTACAGCTTTGTCCACTCGTGCAGATATGGGAGAAGAAAAACGTGAAAGTCATATCCCACTTGAAAGAGCTTTTGATCTCATGGGACTTCTACACACTCCAGTGATAAAACCACAGCTCGGATACGTTTGGCAGAGTGTCAGCACCGGAGCTGGGATAACTGAGGTTTACATTCACAGAGTACCATAAAGTACTGTTGGATCTGCAGCTGTTTTTTTAATGCATCAGCTCTCTTTTAATTCCATGACATGTGTGACGCCCCCTCAAACCATGTTAGCCCATGGTTGAGTTCTCATGTCTGCAGTAGAGGCGGTAACTAATGCATAATGCTTTTCCTAAGGTGTTTTGTGCTTTCTCTACAAGTGAATGTGAGACTAAAATTGTCATTGTAATTGGTCACCATCCCTATTCCTCGATGGGTTTTGATTATTGTTTGGTTTAATATCAGTATTGTCATTATTTTCTAAAGCATATAATTCATACAATTCAGAGTTAGCCCCACTGATCAGTAGAGCTCATTATCCCTAACAGTAACATTAACTTTTTTTTTGTGAAGTGATGGGGAGATCAATAGAATGTGAAGTGTGTGCCAGCTGTTTTAGTGATCACTTCTCTAATTTATGTACTTAAGTGATTAATCTTGGCCAGCTCTTACACAAAATGAGGTTTAAATCTAAGCTGGATTTTTTTCTGCATCTGAGGCAGTGATGCACGACCTCTCTCTGTGCTCCATCCACAGCAGTGTTTTGTTCTGCAGCGTGACAGAGAACCACTTTCCTACTAACCAGACCTACTGAATAGTTTCTCTATGCTTAAAATTAATCTAAATGCTCACAGGTCAGCTTCTCTAAATTCATTTAGCATTTCTGCTGAGGTGGGTGATGAAGTAGTACCTAAAGATCTCTTAAATGTAAGGGCCTCGTAAACAGGCTGAACTGTGCCCTGATACGGTGCCAGGCAATTAACTGAGAGCACCACTTGTTTGGTGCTGCTTCCAATTTCCTTTGGAGTTTGTATCCTGTGGCAGCAAGCAGTGGTATTGTCGCCAGGCCTTTGGCTGTTCCTGTACTTTTTCCAGCTCGCTCTTTGTCTTGCTAAGGGAAAGAATTGCAATCCCCTTTTCATCACTGATGAGTCTGTGCTTCCTCTCTCCTACGTCTTCCTGCCTTAGAGCTAGCTGAGTTTTTGCTCTTGCTGTGTTCTCTGAGAGTTGTCAATGCCAGTCCTGTCTTGGTCACTCCACGTCTCAGTCACCCTTTCCAAACCACCCTGCTCTTACTAACCAAAGCCTTCGTGTAACCTCACAAAAAATGTTTCTCCTCAAAGTCTCATGATGGGGCACGTGGGCAGGAATGAAAGGAGTGTTGTCCCAGCTTTCATCGTCAGGGACCAGTTATGGTGTCAGCATGTACAAAGTCTGATACTATTGAGAGTCCACTGGTTTTCAGGGAGACCTTAAAATCCAGGAAAGTTTATGATCCATGTAGCCATGAAGTTAATAAAGTTAATGTTTCATTTTCATTGCCTGTGCTGTACTGGGATGGGTAATGCAAGCCAAGTGCATGGCAGTGCTGCCCTCTGCAGCCTCCTGTTCTGTGGCCGCAGCCCTCGTGGGGAGTTGTTTTAGGGCAGCTCTACCCGGGTAAGGCTGGAAAGCTGCCCAGCCTCAGCAAGGGCATCTCCGTGCTCGCTCCTGTCCTCACCCTGCTGCTGTGCTTTCTGAGGGCAGGATGTTGTACACCCCAGTCAGCTGTTCCTGGTGCTGCTAAGCAAGCTGGACTTGCCAGGTTTCCGTGGGATGCTCTAAGCCTTAGCCCATGTTAGTGATGCTCCTCCCAATTATCAGTGCAGACATCTGGTGGATGTTGTGAGCAGGTACCCTCACGCAGTCACAGCTGTGTCTTGCTCCCTGTTGATCTTTGTCTGAAACTTTGCACTTTTGTGCCTGTTACTAGTTCTGGCAACCCATGGCAAGAAGAGTTACTGCTTTATAGATGGCATATTTTTGTGGAGTACAGTTCTTTACTTGAAAATAAAACATTTTGGGGAAATGGATGCAATGTCCTTAGCACAGTTTGTTCATTTGTCTGGACTGTGCACTAGGATGGTATTTTGAAGAAGAAGTGGGATTTCTATGTATTTTTCACAGCAGTACTCTTGAATGGGCTGAAGATGAGTAGTTGAATCTGCTGAGTTAACTTTGAAAAAGCCAAACGACATTTTCCTGCTCTATTTTTGCTTCTGAATTGGATAATCAAGTCTACTTAATTCATTCAATCTCTCGTGTGAATAAAGAATTTGGTATTCTGTCCCCAGATACACTTGGTCCCCTCACCTGTATTTGCTGGTGTACGTAGTTCTAGTGATCATTTGTCCTGCAACTTCATGTGCCTCATGCATCTACAGATGCTCTTCTTTAAACGTGAAAGTTTTGTGTTTAGTCTTATTTACAGTGCCCATGTGAATTGAAGTCATTCTGCATTTTCGTCATTATGAGTGAGAAGAGAGTTTGGCCTTGATGTAATTAATTTAAATTTACCCCAGCAACATAGTCAACTTCCTAATAAATTACATGAAGTCCCACGGTTGTGTGTATGATGACTTGGAAGAATTGAGCCAAGCCTTGACTTTCAAACTGGGGAATTCAGTTTTATCCCATCCGTCATGTCCTCACTGCATGTTTCTCAGCAGAAAAACATGCAGTGTTTCTTGACTTTATTATTGTTTTTTCTCATGTGACTGTTTTATGTCCAGAAATGAAACATGAGCAAGGATAATCTTTTCGGGAAGCCAGTAGGGAAACTCCAGAGATCTATTAAATTTAGCAAGTTGAAATGGTAGCTCACAAAGCTTGCAGAACCAGAGTAGGATGCTGACTACAATTTTGGTATTGACTTTATTGCTCTGTACTCTTGCTTGTGAGTAGAGCTGACAGAGACAGAAAAACTTGTATTTTGGTAGGTGAAATAAAACCATGATGCTGTGTGCTGAAAAGACAGGAAGGTTTGATTCCATGTATTACGAGCTGTGTCAAACAAGTGTGTCTCAGCTGTTCCAGCAGTTTACCAAGGTGAATCATTCCATTCAGAAGTCTCCACTGAGTACAAAGTAGCCCAAACAAATGGAGAGGTTTTCCTTAAATGTTGTTTCAGGTCCTCTAAGCAAAACTGGCAAGAAAGCAAAGGCAATGAATGCTTAATAGAATTTTCTACTAGTATAATCTCAAAGCTGACAAGTTATAAAAGGCAGCAGGTGCTTGTATAGTTGAGGATAGACTGTTTTCCCTCTTTCTGGATGGGCACATATATCTGTCTTTAATAGATGAATTACAAGAAGAGAAATATATAAACAGTTTCTTCAATTTGCCTTGAAATTACAAATTGTTTTGAAATTTGAAAACCCACTGATTTGTGCAAGCAAAAAGACAATGTAAGTTTAAATTTCAGTGGGCTGCTCACTTTCTGCTCACTTGATTTATATAAAATGCTTTCCAGTTGCATTTCTGGTAGGCACTCGTACTCCAAAATGCTCTCTGTGCTATTTTATAACTAAAAAAACCAGCTTAGTGATACTGTGCTGATGACACTGTAGGTGTCTTGTTGTCCAGGGTTACTTGAAAATTGGAGAGCATTTGAAGAAGTACAGGAGCTGCTGTAACCATTTGGTGTGATGAACAGCTAGGGTTTAAAAAAAGCTCAGTCTGGCTGCTAGACTGAATTTCAAGAAGTGTTGGCAGACCACAGGTATAAAGACCAATTGATCACTATGTACAAGAAAAAAAAATCAAGGTAATCAGAAAAAGCCCACCTTCTGGAACGTGCCAGTAGTTCAGCCACATAGCAGATGGAAGTAGTGAATGCAATATAAGTACAAGAGTTAAAAAACTTACTAAGAACAAAGTTATAGACTCAGATAGTATTAAAGTGGATTCTCTGATGTCGTGCATATAGATTCAATAAACTGCTAAATTAATGAAAATTATTGTTCTATATTTGTGCATGTATTTACATGCTGAAGCTATTTTGCATTGTGAATAGTAGTAAAGTGGAAATGCAGTCTTTGCATTATGTTTTCATAAATTTTGATCATCCCTTGCATCCCATTTGGAAAGTAACTATTGTTTCTAAACTTGGATAGGCTGTATCTCCTCTCTAAGGAGCAGTTCTCTCCTTGTCCTTTTTGGCTCTCAGCAATTTGAAAAAGAGCATCAAAGTTTTGGTGTTAGAAAAGTTCGCCTGAAGAACTACACTTGAGATTTTCTTGCCATGTGCAACATATCCTGAGAAGCAGTGTTTTCTTAGTGGGCTTGTCCTCCTTGTGTTGCTGCTCGACAGATTGTCCTCTGAAATTGCTCTCAGCCTCAATGGAGAGCTCTCCCTCCTCTTCTCTGCTTTCAGGATGTGTGCAGGAGAGCATAGAGGCTTCCAGACCGGGAATGGAACCAACACTGGCTCATGGTGCACAAATTGCTAAGCTAAAACAGAGTGCCAAAAAAGACCTTACCTTTCCTTTTTACAATCTCTGTCTTGCAGGATTTTTCTACATCTAGGTCTCTCTACGAGATCCTGGAGGATATGCTTTCTCAGCTTTCCCAGCCATGTCAAAGCAGCCGGTTCTGCTAAGTATCTCCAGAAGCAAGGTCCCTGACGAATGCCAAGTTTTTTAGGCTTGTGATCCTCTGCTCAGCACTAACACATCTTAATTCTGGAGCTGGCAGTGGCCTGCTCACTTGAGTGAGTCTTGGTGTGGTGCAGGCTAGCAAGCCAAGATGCAGTGGTGTTAGCAATCATAGGGAGGGTAAAGGGTAACTCTGAAATGGTACTTTTGACTGGGTTAGGAATACCATTTTCAGTCCTGAAACATTGCTTTTATATTGTCATAGTCTTTCTGTTAGTGCTGGGAAAAAGCTAGACTTAGTATCTTGCATATAATCGTGTATGCACAAGAGAGGTGGTCACAGCATTCCTGTGACTGATTGTACTGCGTGGATTTAGATCTTTACCTAGGATGTGCAGCTATTTCAGAAAAGCCTTTCTTGAATATCTGTGTGTTACATTTTGAATAATAAATAAAAATTGTTCTACCTGGTATCAATATATTTCAAAATTATACTTCAAAACTAGCTGATGTTGAAGAGGACGATTCACTCTTCTTTTCAAAGGGAAGCTCACCCTCACAGTTACCGAAGTTTGCTGAATGCTAAGTGTTTGTTGTGACACTTGACTTTAATGTCTGTGTAACTCTGTGAATACTTGGCAGTCTGGCCTCAAATGGCCTCTGGGCACCTAGGAAGTTTTTTGATTTTTGTTGTTCTTTTCCCATCCCACTGTTAAACATTTAAATATTCAGTGGTTAGGGTAAATGTTTCAGGTGCTATGCTGTGCTAACACGTACTTCACCTGTGTGATGTAAGGAAAAGAAACATAATTCTTAAACTGAGGTTAATTTAATAATCTTTTGCGAATGTTTTACAGGAGACTACTTGTAGATTTCGGTTTCGTTATGATGTTTTAACGTTCTGGCTAATGACTGCCTCAGGAAAATTGGAGAATGCTGTATTCAGGCCTGTCTCTCACTGGCCCCATTGCACAGACAAGTAACAGAAAATCCGAAGCAGAAAGGCAGGCTTGGAGTGGGAGAGTTTCCCTCCAGATACACAGCCCCGGGAGGGAGGAGAGTGTGCCGCTCCATGGGTGCGGGCACGGACTTGTCAGAGGAGCTGGGGCTGCCTCTTCCCCCGTGCCCTCCCAGGGACAGTCCTGGATCTGCGTGTGGCAGGGAGATGGGATTGAAATCTGCTTCAAACATGCTACGAAAGATTAATTAAAAATAAGCAGAGCGGATGATAGAGCTGGAGGAAGAACGACAGTTCTCTGGGGGCGCTGGGATCAGCTTTCAGCCTGCTGTGCCCCAGCTCGGCTGGAGTTCCTCTCATTCTCTGACGTATTTCCAATATAAATAAAGCTATGTGTTAAAAAAGAAAAGTGTGTACTGTAGTGTCCGGGACTGTTTAAATTTTGAGAGCAGATTTACAGAGCAAACTAAAATAGTTCTTCTTGCCTCTTTTTCTGTGGTGTCTCTTAAATCATCTTAAAAAATTTTTAAATTGAAACACACCCCATGAAAATTTAATCCCAAGTACGAGTGGGGTCTGTCCTGGTTTAGCAGGCTGGAATATTCAGCAAAACAGTTAAGTTATGCCAAATTCTCTCAAAAACAGTGGGATTTAGGCTTGAGCGTTTTAGCAAACTAGGGTGGCTGTAAATACAGGCTCTTTTTTTTGTCTCTACGGAGGTTTAAGTTGAGTATTAGAGAAAAGCCCTTCACCCAGACGGTGGTCAGGCACTGGAACAGGCTCCCGGGGGAAGTGGTCACAGCACCAAGCCTGACAGAGCTGAAGGAGAATTTGGACAATGCTTCCAAGCACATGGTGGGATTCTTGGGGATGGTGCTGTGCAGGGCCAGGAGTTGGACTCGATGATTCATGTGGGTCCCTTCCAACTTGGAATAT
Source organism: Ptilonorhynchus violaceus (assembly GCA_013397565.1). NCBI lineage: Eukaryota > Metazoa > Chordata > Aves > Passeriformes > Ptilonorhynchidae > Ptilonorhynchus > Ptilonorhynchus violaceus. Next base: position 112,236 of record VZRJ01006769.1, on the reverse strand, counting down.
CCAGTGATTCTGTGACCTGAAACCGGTTGCCTCCAGCTTCAGGTTGCAGAGGCATGGGAACAGAACTTAAATGAACATGAAGGCCATGCTATGACAATTTTTGGCCTTTGAACCACTTCTCTTTACATGTAGTTTCGTAGTAAGTGGACAGATTTATCAGGGCTTGTTTTAGAAAGTCACTGTTTATGATCTGAGAAGCTGTAGCTGTGTTGGTATGTGCTGCTACACCTCATCTAACAAATACATCAAAATGGTTGGCAAAATAGACTTCTCAGTGGAGATGAATCTACATTTTTATCAGTACTCCAAAGCTTCTGCATATTATTATTAAAATAAATTTTCCCCAGAAAGGGACAGAAATTTGCAACAAATCAGAATCCTGTCACAAAGTAGTTTAGTGGTTTAGCACATTGCACATTTGGCCTGCTTGTTCTTATGTTTAGCTGGCAGTACTTTAATATTTACATGAGGCAATGTTATAAATAAAACATGCAGTTTCATTAATGCAGAGGGACATAACTTGGTAAAATGCTTTTGTGTCGGTCCTACTTGTGATTAGTTCACTGATTCCACTAATGATTTGGCCCAATACTCTAAAAATCTTTTAATGTATATTCTCTTTTTTTGGATCTATTGGAAATGACCTCTGTCTGGAAAACCACCACTTAGAATTTTGCAGCATTACATCTGACTCCTGATCCCAGTGGCAAAATTCCCAGCAACTTCAATATAAACAAGAAGCAGCCCAATTATGACAGAATATTATTGAAGAAGCCTATAATACGTTGAAATGGGAAAGAGGATTTTAGGTTGAAAATTGCTAAGTATCAAATTTTAATTTAGCTGTAATAGCTATGTTTAAACATCTTCTCTCCCCCATTTCCCTATGTGAATGTTCCAGGGGGGTAAAATCATTGCAAGTAACTGCAGTGTGGTCAGGAAGTCTGTTCCAGATTTCCAAATTGCATCCAAAACCCTTATATGTAATAAGATATACCACAGCTCTGAGAGTATGTTCTTAAGTGGAAAATCAAACAATATCTTTGAAAGTTAGTCTGTTGTTCTTTGTGTCTCTTGTTGCCTTATAGAACTCCATGAAAGAAGAAACCCACATAGCCATGCCATCTCTAAGATGTTCCTTACCTATAATATATTATAATAAAAAAAAAAGGACTGTGTGGTTGAGTTACCTGTGAAATGTGTTGACTTTTAAATAAGAACAGTGGCTAAAATTTCACTTTTACTGTTTCTCTTGAATTGACTTAGAGTAAGGTTTGCAAAGATCAGGTCCTGTTTCAGTGATAGGCAACACAATTTTTATAATGAAAGGATCTACAGGGTTTGTTTATATTCAACACAGGGGGGGTGTGTGTATATATATAAGTATGTATACTTGGTATTGTTTATTTAGATACATAATGATATGTTTAAAAACACTTTCTCCTTTTTGAGGTCAGAATTTATGCTTACTATTGATAAAATCCATCTGCACGGTGATTGTTGTCAGAAACTTCAGACAAATGGTGCAGCATTAGAACTCTTCCACTCCTGCCCCTTTCTTCTATGCATGCATCCTGCTGGCAAGTTCTTTGGCCTATAACGAATACTTTCCTAAGAATTCAGTATTGCACATAGTGTAACATTTGTACTTTATACAAAGGATTTTTTCCCCCTAAAAGACGGATTTTTACATACTTACTATTACATGGAAAAACATGTTTTAGAATGAGGAAGCAAGTATGGTATCATCTTAATAAAGCTTTTGTCAGTTACAAAAGTGCCACTTCAAAGACTGTGTATAGCTGTTCTTTACCTTCTTTGCTTGTACCTAGAATTCAACAACATTCTGGCTTTGGAAGAATTTCATTTTGAGGGCTTGAGTGGTGGTGGGGGGAGCATGATTGCGTGTTTTTTCTTGCTATTGCTGGCATTTTTCAGGGGGACTAATAAGGAAATACAGATATTTTTGTCCTATCCTGTATGTAACCAGCCAGCATGTTTGACAGTGTTCTGCATATTATGAAATCCTACCAGTATGTCCCCATGAAGCTCAGCCAAAGATGAACTTTGTGTTCCTTTAATGGCAGGAAGCAGAAACAAAAGGAAAAGGGCATTCGTGTACTAATGCTTCCCTCTCTGAGATGACTTTTTTTTTCCCCCTCCCAGATGATTTAGTAGTTGTAGCTACTTAATGACATCAAATAGCACTAAAATAAACAGCTGCTTTCAGTACTTTCTAGCTAATACAGCCTATCAGCTCAACGAGTCGTGGCAGAGCGATTAGATTCACTTCATTACTGATAGAGTAACTGGGAGACTGCAGGCAAAGGTGTTTCCAAGACTGGCAGGCAGTTTAACATCAGCCTAACATCTCAGAAGTCCTGGATGCTTTTCAGTGGATTTGTTTTGGAAATTGGAGGGAAGAAAATCTGGGAGCATTCTTAGCTTCTGGGAAGTATTTGCAGTAAATTACACGATGCCACTCTGAGTTTGTACAGTACTCTTTAGATCTTGGTCATCTTCAGAAGCTGCTTTCTGGAGGGACCAAGTGAGGAAGACACAGTTTCAACTGGGGAAGCGTCTGGGTGAATAAAGTCTAGTAGTTGAAGGGCAGGCTTCAAGATCTTCGTTCTCAATCTGCAGTGCCTGGGAAACAAGATTGTTCAAGGTTTGGGGGGAAAAAAAACCCAACAAACTGGTAAAGAAATCTCTTGCAGATGTATATGCTTTTGTTCTCAGAACTCGTGAATGTTGGAGCCAACACTTAGTTGGTGAAATATGGACCCTGGAAGCATACATTCTGACCTTTAAGTGATTGCTATTGGATACTAAATGAATAAAACATGTAGTTCAATACAATGGTTGCTCTCTGCAGTCCCACTAACAGGGAGGCCGTGCTCTTGCTGACATCCAGCAGGAGCTGGGGACACTGCCCTTCATGGTGCTGCCTTCTGACTCCCCTCTGTCAGTGTCCCCTGCTCCCGGGGCCGTCTGTTTGCCTTGGACCTTCTTTGCCTTGCTCTTAATTTTTGCTGGGAACATCCTTGTAGCTGAACCATCGCCACTGGTGACTGTGGGATACTCAGCTTTTCTCCTGTAGTGTGTGCAGTTGCCATGAATCTCATTCAAATTGTTTTCGTGCTGTTGCTGAAATTGCTGTCAAGCAGCTACCCCCTTGTGCAGCCCTTGTGGATCTCCTTGTGTTCATAGGCTTTCCTGATTTGGATACTGTCCAGCTCCCCTTAGCTGTCTTGTGTTGGTCAAACACTGCTGCCTTGTGATGCTGAGTGGCCCTTCTGCAGCTGTGTTGGGAACACATGTTCCATTTCAGATTGCACAGGCTTATAGGAAGCAAAAACCAACCATGTTTCTCCTTCAGGAATGGATGTTTGTGGGAGTGAAATAGTGTTGGCCAGATAAACATAAGAAAAATTGCTACTCGTTTTTTTTCCCCCCCTCTTTCGTCATGTGGTTGTCCTCTTCAAATGCTTAGACCTTGTTATTCCTTGCTTGTTAGTCCTCTAAAGCCCATGATGGTTGTGGTGAATTCATGGCTTACAACGGTTGTGGATGTTGTGTGACGCCTTTAGCTTGGGGGTTAGAACATCCTTGGGAGCCATGAGAGTGTCATTTATTAATTTTAAGCCTCTAAAATGAAAGAAGAAAGTGGTGGTTCAAGCTGTCTGCTAGTTGTTTCAATTCATGGTCTTAAAAAATGGTGAAAGAAGGTAGGCTCAAAGAAACCTAAGGGATGCTTTTCTGAATTAGACAAATTTAACTAAAGCTGTTTGTTTCAGAAACAACACACAAACAAAACCCAAGCTGGTGTATTTTTGTTGTGGCCACCAATAGCAAATGCAAAGCCTCTGCTGACAAGACATGTCAAAGAGTGGGTCTCGAGTCTGCATCTGCCCTGGCTGGGTAATTCCCTTCCTGCACTGTAGGAAATGGCTTGACCTTCTACATAATTATTAGCCCAGTTATTTAGACCCACAAAAATGTATGACAGCAGTTGAAAAAACCTCCCCCTCCAATATATTCTTCATAGCATAATAATTATTAGCCCATTATCTGATTTTTAGGTCCTTTCAACTGTGTCTGCCTGTTACTTCTCCCAAGGAGACATTCTTTTTTTCTGGGAGTAGGAATGTAGCCTGAAGATCTAGCATGGGAGAATATACTTTTCTTCAGTGCCACATAAATGTTAGCTTGATCCCTTCCAAGACAAATGTTTCTTGACAAATGGAAGTAGTAATGCTCTAGTACAGGAGGTTTTCCTAAGGGAGCTTAGATTTATGAAAAGGTATTTTGATTTCTAGGAGAGAAGCCCATATCTGCAAACTGTGGAGCCAGATGGACTCTTGTGTTCTCCAAAGCTGGTATTTTTGAAGGCCATTTAAAGGTTTTACATTAACTCAGAAAGTAAATAAAAGAGAAGTTCAACTAGCATCACTAGTTGGAAAGTTAATTCCTTATAAGTTTTATTGTGTCTTGACTCTGAGCCAAGTTGCATTCATGGGATATTTGATATACCTACAGATAATAGTTTCGTGCCACAGTCAGAAACTTGAATGTTTGCATGATGGGTATTGCAGACACACAAGCAAAACAAGGCTTAGCCCTTCAGTTTTTTATTGATAAAGTAAAAACACAGCAGTAAAAAAGCTTTTATAGAGGATAGATAATCCCAGTTCATGCTGCATTATTAAGACAATAAATCTGAATTGGATTTTATAATTTTATTTATTAATATATTTTTTCTTTTGAGAACTAAAATTTCTGAGGGATTTCATCATACCATGTTTATTAATTCTACTCAATGAAAGATTCAAACTCATTTTACAGGGAAAATGAGGCACATGTCTTGCAGCTGCCTTTCTGCAACTGTCTGGAATTTATCCTTCGAAGCCATTAAGATTTGTATATGAACATGCATCCAGTTTTAAAGATTATTTAATGGAATATCGTGCTTGCCATGAACTGTGTTATCAAAAACACTGAAATACTTGTTGGACCTATGTGGTATTTGTCACACATGAAGGAACAGGCAGACCCAGTATGTGCAATTGTGAGGTCTCAGTGTAGCTTTGGCAGGGAGATTGATGCATGCCCACATTTGGAGAAGGAAACTGTGCCTTCTCTGTTAGTGCCTAAAAACTCAGTTCTATTGATTTCAAAGGTCATTGAGTGTCACCAGACTGAGGCAGGGATAAACTGGTAAATAAAGGTACTTTTTCTGTCTGTGAGTCATACCTTTTTTTGCTGCCTTACAGAGTGGTATATGCAGTGGCCAGCTAAGCCTGTTGTAAGCCTGGAATTAAATGGCGTGATCCATAAGTATTTCCCCTGCTAGTAGCACGCATGGAATAAGCCCTTCCTTTCTGACACAATGCTTTCCTTCAGCCTGGCTGCATGCGAAGCATACACCATGCCCCAAGATATTAGGATGTGAGCACTGTATGGAAGTCCTTAAGATTTGTGTACCATGCGTGGGGAAGCCCTAGCACCCGTTAGGGCATTAGGTGCCCTGAACAGTAAAGACTTTGCCATAAGGTGTGGAAGAGAGGAAAACACAATGTAAGCTGGGATTTTCCAGTCTGCTGAGCCTTGGTTCTTCCAGACTTACTCATTAAGAGATTTTATTATAAAAGAGCTAAAAGTATCTATTGAGGGTTTATTAAAGATTTATTAAATAAGAGAGAAATACCCTTCAGAGACACTTGTTCAGTGCCTTTCCCCCTTCCTGTGCTGACTTTAAGGCACTGTTGTAAATAGCTGAGTGCATGACCAAGCAGTGGCTTGAAGAGGCCCCATACTGGGCTCAAAACTGTAAGCACAAGCAATTTTGAGGCTGGGATTATGAAATGTAGCAGGTTTCTGCAGACAGCAAGAAGGTTTGGGCCCTGGATGCTATTTCTAGCTACTAAGGCATCTTAGATACTGATACACTGCATACAGCACAGGGGGCTGAAATCATCATTCTGGCACCACGTCCCAGGGCAAGGTATGTTCTTGGGAATACTTCAGGATCATGATCTTTATGCTTAGGTTTTTATGGATCTGTGTTAGGGACATGTGGATGTGGTGTTTTTGTGCCTGTCTTTCCTACATTGGAAGCCGGCGTGCTCTTAGACCAGAAATCGCTGAGCATCGGGACACAGAACACTCCAGGCACCACATGAAAGGCAATTAGAATAGAGTTAATAAATCTGGTGGAAAAATCTGTTTGAGGAGGGTCAGCATGGAATGGGCACTTCTTCCCAGAAGAAGCAAGGAAATTGCAAAAGCCAGGAAAAGCCCACTCTTGTAATTGGAGCACCGGGACCTAAAAGCTGGGAAGTAATGTAGCTTGCTGGAGAACTCAGAGTCAACACAGAGCAAGCCAAGATGGGATATTAAATTATCTGTAAAACTGCTAGCAAAATTATTTGCTTTCCACTTCCAAAAATGTAATAAACACGTTTAAAATACAATTTTTCTTCTAGTCTTGAAGCATCAGTGACTGAAACAGTATCAGTTAAAATTCTCAGTAATAGGGAGACAATATTGTTGTGGGTCTGCTATTTCAATTAGTTCAGCTTACTCTGTTCAGGAAAACAGTGAAGCCAGGGAGCTTGGGAAATGAATGGTAAGCCAGACTCCCCTTAGGTTCCTGTTTAGAGAAATGGTTGCTCTTTTAGGCTATTAAAACCTCTCCAGAGCATCAGCTGTGCATTTACTGTCTGAAGAGACTGGCACTTAATAACTTGAACTTAGGAGAGGCAGAGATAAAACTGTCCATCTGTGTTGATAGTGTTACGTCTTCTGATCTGTGTTCACAGCTCATATTTCCTGTAGTGTATGAGGATAGTAGTAGTTCACATACATTTCTAAAGACATCAAAATACACACCTACTAGAATGCAAAAGATGATTAAAATACCACGATTTGCTACTTACTGTAACTAATCAGTCCAGTCCACTGCATTTCTGAATCCCTCATTTATGGAGTCCTTCTGTAAGGTTTTTAGTGAAAATGCTGAGATTGTGAGTAAAGATTACATATTTCACTAATGTACATGTCGTAAAGTCAAGTCATGATCATAAACAGAACGAAGTACTGCGTTTCTTTGGAAGACCAACAGAGATTTTTCAAAAAATACTTTGAAGATGCCTGATCCCCTTGTTCTGCTAGTGCTCTCAGTGGAGAAGGACAAGAATTTTAAAACGTTCTTCTATTTATGTGTCCTCTGTTACTTTGCCCACTGTAACCCAAGAAGTACTGCTGACCCGCGTTTCCTGGATGAGCAATTAAGAAAAATTGCATCTGTCTGTTTAAGAAAAATCTGGATGAGAAAACACTGATTTACACATGGTCAGATTCTTGGTGCCTGTGCTTCAGATACCATTGAAGTTAGAGGGGAAAGCAGTTTGTGTTTTCAACTTTTTCAACTTATAGACCACTTTTAATNTATTCAGGGTGGCCAACTACTACTAACTTGGAGTTGTCTAACACTGGAATATGCCAATGGTTTGAGACTTGGTCCTTCTCCCTGTATTTAGGCTGTTTGTGAAGGCTGTGGAAAAGGATTGGAAGTAGTACTGGCATTCATTGGCATTAATTTTGAAAACTTAAAATTATTCTGGGCATGCATCGTACTTGTTATGCCACCTGGTGCAAGGCAGACATGAAGAGATGTAATTCCATGAACGGGTTCTGTGAAAAGGTCACAAAATCAGCTTGTGCTTTTGCTGCATCCAGGAGCCACAGGAAAACCTGGAACACTGCTAAGCTGTTTCCCGCCTGTACCTTTGGTTCGTGGTAGTATCGATGCAATATTCATTGGCTATGGTTCCAGCCAGCATTTTTGCAGGTTTTGTACTGTAATCTATCCTGTCCAAGGTTAAAATTTCCCCAGGACCTCACACAAATGTTCTGAGTCTCTCTGAGAAGCTGGAATCGGATGTAGGTTACATTTGACAGTTGTTCTGCTCAAGCAGTTAACTTTGGAGGCGCTACCCGTTGTCTCTTCTTTTATGCTTAAAGAAAATATGGTTATTTTTAGCTTGATTTGAAGTATTTCAAATGCACTGTGTCATCCTCTGCTTTTATATGTAGTTGGAGGTGAAAAACTGAAGTATAATTTCCAAGAGACAATAGTAATAAATTATGAAAATCTATAGTATTTTTAGGAATCAGGAATAGCATGGCATTATACAGCAAGAAGCGGCAGAGATGTGGGTTATTTAGTCTGTCACTACATTTTTTAAGGTCAGACAACCTCTCTGAATTCTTTTTCATTAATTCTTCAGTGAGCAGTGCACTGAGTGCTTTCCCATTGCTTTTTGAAATTGGATTAATACTGCTTAAGGTAGTGCTGTTGTTTCCCCAGGCTGCTCACATGAACTATACACCAAAGTTTAGACAGAAATTCTGGCCTTTCCTCTGGTGCTAAGGGATTTCAACCAGTTATTGTAGCTTTAAAAATATTTATTCATTATTACACAACACAAAAAAATCTCCTGGAAACTTCTGCTTCCTAATGGGAATGCACAACCAGCCCGGCTGGTGCTGGCTGGGTGAGCACAGTTTGGCATCTGCATGGGCATTGCTCGTTCTCCTGGAGTTTCTGTGGAGCTCTGCATTTCTCACTTGAATTGGCAGCTATTGTCTCCATGAACAAAGCCATCTCTCCTTTCCAAGACCACATCCTACTGGCATCCTGACCACAGGAAGATAACAAAGTGATATATTACACAGAATACCTCTTCTTCAGTGTGCTCTGAGTGTTGGGGATTTTACACAAACTCCAAATTTATATCCAGAATTCTTCTTGTAGTAGAGAAACTTAAGCCCAGATTTATGTTGAGGTATGCTGGTCTTGCCCTGGTGGACAGAGTGGGCACGCAGTCCAGCAGGCATCAGCTGGACGTTCTGGGGCAAGGGAGACCAACTGTGTTAGCAGCAGGTGAGAAAAGGGTGCCTGGTCCAGTTCAGGCTCCCCAGTAGAAAGAAGGAAGCCCCTGATGTGCTAAGCTTTAGGAAGATGGCTGGAGCAGAAGAGGAGAAGCTGAGAGAGGTGGCTCTTTTCAGCCTTGAGAAGATGAAGGGGACTCTATATTGCTGTCTGCAGATACACGATGGAGGGAGGGTGCAGAGGCGGGAAAAGATACAGAAGTAAGCTTTCCCCCCACCCCCACTTCCTAGGTGAGCATTACTAGAGGACTGCTTTTACAGCAGATTTTTGGTACCATGGGTAGTAGAATGAAAGTCTTGCCTCACAGGGATAAGGCAAAGGAGAAGCACACACTTATTTTTTTGCAGCACTATAATTGCTAGAGTTTTATTTTGCTTCCTTCAAAGCAGCCTGAATCCCACAGCATCACAGCAGCTCAGTGCTTTCCTCCCTTCTTCTACTCTGACTTACCCTTTCTTTGAAAGAGAGCTAATTCCCATTTGCATTCAGGGGGACAGCCTGCTCACTTGGCTTCAGTGCTTCCAGGGATCCTTCTGGGTTTGGGCCATGCCCCAGCTGGGGCTAGCTAGCAACAGGCATCCATATGGGAGGAATTTATATTGTCTGAGAGGCCTGAACACTGAAATACTGTAAATGGTGTTTTCACACACTGCGTCTAATTCCCACAGTTTCCATTGCTTTAGGCTGTTGCTTCTGATGAAAAACAAACAGCACAGTCTGGGAGCTGGGGAATGCAGTCTGCAGCGCAGTCAGCACACGGCCTCTGCTGGGGTGGACCAATGGAGCTGGAAAGGGATCAGTGCAATGCCTGTACAAAAGAGGGGTGTCCAAGCACGGCGCTCGGCCCTCCTCAATGTCAGGGCCGCAGTTCTTAGAGACTCTTGGAGCTTTATGGACTCAGCAGGATAATTTGCTTCAATGGCTGGATGCTTTACCCTGTCAGCAAATTGAAGGGATTCCTTAAAGACAGAGCAACTTTCAACACAACCTGTACAGTCAGTAGAGCAGTTTGCCCATCAGGAGTGAGTAAATGGAAATCCTCACTAGTGCAGAGTGTTTCCCGAATTTCTTAATGGTGGTAGGGGACAGGCAGTTTTTGGGAGTACACTGAGCAAGCACAGTAAGCGTATCACGTGGCTTTATTATGTTAGGATGACAGTGTATGTCATAATGCTGCAGCTTCATCCTATTGCCTGCTCTTTGCTCAGGCCCTTGTGTTCCTATCTTGACCCTTGGTCTTTCCTACAGTCTGTTGCTTGACTCCCCCTTGCAATTTGTATGCTGCATTTTTTCATGAAGTAAAATCTGCAATTAAAAAAAAAAGTCTGGTTTGGTCACTACTTAATAATTCTTCTGGTGTGCATGACATGTGATTCCAAATCCTGATATTGGTTATTAGCACACGTTTATCACACCAGTAGGTAATTCTCTGTTTCTTGCACTGGACAAACTCAGCCTTTTTTGAGACTGCCCTTGCACAGTGAAATACCTTGCTGTGTGCAGTATCTAGGAATTTTTCCTTGGCTAGTTCTGCCAGATCTGTGGAATTGCCCTCTAAACACTGCATTCTGTCTAACCACCATACAGTGGTTTAACATGAAAATGGATTAAATAATTTTTTCCATGAGCTGCTGGTGAACATCAGCCAAGTCATTCTCACAGTACCCAGCCACCTGTTGTAAGGAATTAACAATGGGTTTTGGGGGTTTTTTGAGGAAACTCTTTCATATTTTACTTAGATGCAAAAATAACTTTGTGCACAAAGACCTTGTTGCCAGTGCTACAAGGACCTTCTCATTCTTCCCTGTTCAAAAGTGGAGATAATCAAATGGAACTTCAAAAGAGCAACTTGTATTGTCAGTGGAACTTCAGACAATGCACATATGCCTTTGGTTATTTGAGTGCTGGGAAATACAGGTAAATCTCCTGTGTTACTTAGAATATCACACAAGGACCAGACTTTGTTGGAAGTGAGTCATCGAGGTTCAGCTGAGTGTTCATGACCAGGATTGGCTGGTACTTGATCATCAAATGGCTTTTTGAGACTCATAGATGCCCAAAGACCTGCAGCATCTTCCTGACAGACCTGACTGTGTTTGCAGAGTCTTGCAGAAGGCTCCTTGTAGGCGAATGCCACATGCTTGAGTAGTTCATACAGCCGAAGCTGAGATGCGTGAGTCAGCCCTGGGCCCGAGAAGGAAACCAGTTTCTGGGTAATAATGTGATGAATGTCTCTGAGCTGTCTGGGAATGCCACAGCCAGCACTCTCCTTTCACTCCCTCCAGGAAATGCCGTAGCTGCGTGCATGCATGTCTGCTGTAGAGGTCAGGGGAAAAGCACTGTGTGCAGTTTTGACTCCACTGCATTTGGGGAAAAGAAGAGAGGCTATTTTTGTGTCTTGATGTTACAGCTTAGTATTACCAGCAATGCCTATGCTCTGACCTTCTGAATGCGACGCGAGTTCCCAGCAGGACAGCATGGGCTGCTATGACAAGAGGTTCCTGGGGACAGAGTATTCAGTGCTCAATATGTTTAGGAGTAATTCCCCTGTGACCTGTAGTACTTCTTATTTTGGCCATGGTACTTGGAATTTTCATTTGAGGTCACAGAGGCTCCTGAGTGTTGTCCGCGTGGGATGATTGAATTGTTTCAGGGTGCAGATGCCATGACACTGAGCAATCTCTGTGTAGGGCTGGCCTCCTGTCCTTTCGTAGGTAAATTTGTCAGAACCAAAAATGCATTTCTCTGAGATGGAAAGAGTTTGTGCTTTATACTGTGCTGTCTCTGTATGTGCATCTATAAAATCCCATTTTAATTAGGACATGAGTGTAAAAGGGGATTTTGAAGAGGAGTAATGCCTTGCACATGTCCAGGAGGTTGAGTTGGTAATAATTACAGTTGTGGAGTTATGCTAAGTTTCCTCTGAGGAAAAGATGATCCTTGTTTCCAAGTCATTGGTTTTTTTCCCCCTGGTAACAGCTGGATGACCACCCTCAACACACCTGGCTGCAAACTTAGTACATATACAAGGAAATTGGAGTGGAGTGTGGGGGGGATATCTGGTCTGGAAATCTCTGCCGAAAAAGTAACTGGCTGCACCAGTGTAGTTGCAAAGTGCGTGAGTCTCTATTTGTGATGGCATTAGAGAGCACGAGACTGAAAGTGAGTCACCAAAACCCTGAGTACGTGTTGTATATGCATATATCCAAGTTAATAAAGACACAGAGCAGATCAGGGACAGGGATATGCTCTCCCCTCTGGCCTGTCCGTTCCTAGAACTGCTTCAGCTCCACAGTTGTCATAGATGCAGCCATGGCAGGCCATACTAAACTGGTCCAAAAAGAGGGGAAGCTATCCGCTTGGAGGCACATTTTTTCACATAAGCCTTCAACCTTTAATCCTGCTAACTGTAAACAAACCCTGACCTGGAAAAATCTTTCCATTTTCTTTTTTTCCCCTTCAAGTGTGGGAAGAGAAGTCCCACTCCTTAACCTTTGCACAACCACATATTAATCTAATTTCCTGCTCATCGTGACTTAGTCATTTGGAAATTGCAACTACACTTAATTTGATTTTTCTTTCTATATTTTTACATTATGTTTTTGTTGTTTCCCCTACTCTTGTTTTTTGGTTCAGCAATGGTTCATTAAACTTCAGTCACAAATAGCAGCTGGAGGGCTCACAGCTTGTTGTCATTTCAGCTAATCAGACATTTGTAGATCACAAGGAGTTATTCCATATGCGTATGAAAACTGGAGCTCTCTCCTGTTGTTCCTTCCCTTTCTTGGGAGACTTCAGCTGATAACTGCTTTTCTCTATGTTGGCCCACCAGGATACACTTTTCTGAGAGCTTAGCATAATAATACTCTTTTTTCTAGCTGATTTAGGAAGCTGAGCGATCCTCTACTCCCTGCTGCTACTGTTGTCCTTGTGCAGTATTCTGGAAGTTAGCACAGGCATTTTAGCACATTAGAGTCACCTTATGTTTTGCTGTACTTTCAGTCAGCAGGTAAAGTCCAACTGTTGTATCTGATCACTTAATTGAATAATAATAAAAAAAGATCGAATTAAATTGGCCTCAGAAGAAAAATCCTATTTCGTAGTCCTGTAAGAAATACTGTAAGTTGCAGTTCAGCTGTAATGGCAGTAGTTTTGAGGGACCAGTAGCTGCCACTAGCTTTGATTTAAACTATTAAGAGCAAATGTTCAGATCTCAAGATATGTTGTAACCTTCCCTTAGCAAAAGTGTGGGACATTCAGAAACTTATGCTGCTTTAAATAAAAAAAGAAAATTGAGTTATGGATTATGATGGGCAGTTGACACAAGTATTTTCTTAGGGACACACCTCTCCAAAGAGGTAAGGAGTTGACTTTTTTTTCCCTTAAGTGTCTTCCATTTGCTAGAGGCTTCACAAAAGATTTTTGTTTTAAGCATAATATTCCTAAGACTTTGAACAGCGCAATACCTTGAACTCCCTGATACCGCACAGCATTACATCTTTTCCCATGCCTATGTTTAACTGCTGCAAGTCCAGCAGTTCCCACGGCTTGTTGCGAATACTTTCCACTAAAATTGCTGAATCTTGGAATTCAAACTATCAAAAATTGCATCTGTGAAAGTAATGAATCTTACATCAAATCCTGAGTGATTTGACATCACTTCCTAACTGTTTTCCATGTTCTCCCTTCCCTTGCAAGTTTTCTCTTTTTATTTTTTTAACCTTTTTTTTTTTTAAGAACTTTGCTCTCCCATCTGCAAGCAATATTCTTTTTTTTTCCTGAAGAGTTTACCATTTACATTGGAGGGACAGTGTCATATCAAACACAGTTGGTGTTTTGTTACTTTGTTTGCAGTAGAACAACACATTCAAAACTTTGCATGAGTAAAAATATCTCTCTAGACCTTTCAAAACTCACAGAGTTACGGAATTCTCATGACCAGTGGGTGCAACCCAACTGTGCTGACAACGTGCTGTAAGGGAGCAGATAGCCTCAGCTAAGCTTCAGTGGCTAAATTTGAAGAAAAGCAAGTTTAAGTGACAACAGAAATTGTGAACAGCTAAATAATACTGCAGTGGGTTTTTTTGAATCATACCAGACATTATTTTTAATAGAAATAGTAACTCTGCTGAGGGCTATTTCAATAATGCAATAGATGGCAATTGAGATTATCTCTTCACATTCACATTGCACTGCATATATATATATATACTGGAAATTAAGTAGCCTGGTGGCTCCCAAAGAATTTGACTGAGCAATCAGATCACTGTACAGCTGAGCAGTCTCTAAACCCCAAAGTTCAGCAGATGTCTTGTTCCTCCAGGGCATATGTACCAGAGAAAGGAAAAATGTAGGAAAAGTGGCCCGACTTCTTTAGAGAAATGCAGTGATGTGGGGATGTGCCTGTTCTTTCTGAGAAATAAAACAAGATGTCCCTGAGAGGTTACTCTGTCCTGTATTGACTTTTTTTCTTCCTTTTTTTTTCCTCTCTTAAAGTAAATAAAATCAACTTGAGCTTTCTAAAACCCTTATTGGAAATCTTTTTCACAGAGTTGAAGAAAGTGTTTGAATGAGTTTCCAATTAACAACAAAGCCCCTTGCTAATATAAATTACTTAATACCCACTGAAGTGGTAAAAAAACCCCCAAACAAATGAATACCAAACCTGTGAATGTATTATATTTCTTTTCCTTGTCCAGCAGGAAGCAGGTGATAGTTCAGATGTCTTGGTAACTGCAGGCCTGGCCCAGGAGTGTTCTGGGGGAAGATACAGGTGGCTTTTAGAGCAATAGGGATATGTTAGAACCCTTTCACAAGGTATTTGCATATTCCACACAAGATGAACTCAATGATAATTCAAGTTCATTTTACTTACAGCTACGTTTGAGGAGAGCTGTATGTGCTGTAACACATGCTTCCCTACGCTCACGTCTTCCTTGATTACCCCCCCAGTTATTATGCATTATCTAAAGAAATTACTGCTCAGATATTTCCCTGCAAGGGTAATTTCTCTGTTAGCAGACATTGATTCAGATGGTCCTCCCTACATCAAAGCTGGGACAACTGGGTGCACATCTACTTAGAATTATCTTTACCTCTATTATTAAATTAGCAAACAAATAATAACTTCAGAATACTTTTGAAACAACAGCCTGTACAGGGAGCAAAACTGGGTTCTTACTACTACCGAGTAGCCATGGTACTTACCATGCCACTATACAAATGAATATTTTCAAGTGATCCATCTGCCCTTAGTGCAAATAGATGCCACATTAAAATGGAGGAAGATTGCATTTGTAATTGCTCAACATTTATCTTTTTCTTGAAACATTTATGGTTCATGAAACATTTATACCCATTTCTGCTAAGAAGCAAGGAGAAAATTAGTGATTGCACAGGATCTTAGTTTTTTTGAGGCAGAAGTAAACAGATGCGTTCAGTAAACTTGAAAATGAAGGAATAATTTACCCACTCTCTAAGAGAGATGTGGACATCTTAGCATTACCTCCTATTCTTCTGCAGAGAGGTACTTCATCTTCTCTAAGAGCTGAGCACAGTGGGATTTTGTCGTAAAGTAGCTAAGAATAAGTGCTTAATAAAGAAGGAATAAGTGCTGGTGAAACTATGCGTAGACAACAGCCAGTCCCTAATTCACCAGGGAACTTACTCCATGTTCATTCCCTTTATGTTGGCCCTTAGGGCATTGTCTCTGAGCAGAAAAAGAAAAAATACTGTGCCTATAGGGCACAACTAGAGGATCCATGATGGCAGAGTAACTCATGATTTGTGGATCCCCAGCACAGACTTGCTCCCTTATGGTGGCAGAGCAGGCCTGGACCAGCTTTTTAGTCCTGCCATTTTACATTTTACTCCACCTGCCTGTACACTGCTCATCTCCAGGCTCCCTCAAGATGAAACATATTCCTGGGTTGAAAAGAAATCCTTTCTAGCTCCTAAACACATCCATGATGTGCTTCCTTGTATGAGCTAATAGGTCGTATCCTCTTTCCTTGTGTTGTGGGCATGGCAAACTCCACATGCTGAAGGGAAGAGAGCCTAAGGCCAAGCCAAGGCAGCTCTGATGACAAGCAGTGTCTTGAAACACAAGCCTGAGAAAACCTTCAGAAGGAAGCTGCTCATTTGGTAGTTGTGTGTAAGTCATGCTTAAATAATGTCAAATGACTCGGCATTTGCTGGTTTTCAGCTAAGTATGAGCAATGAGATGCTCCAAGGAGGGTGTAAAAGGAAAAAAGAAAAGTTGTACAGTAATTGTATAAATTAGTTTTGCAGGATCATTTACATTGAAAGATGCTGAAGTTCCTTTTAAGGTTTTGATCCTCTTCTTTTTGCACCTTCCCTAGTGCTATAAAGTGTAACTTCATATTTACAGCTTGTGAATCACCTTAGCATGGACCCAGGTTGTTTTTCAACCTCTCATTATCTTTTAATATGCACTTGATCAAGTGAGCCACTTACTGACTAATTGCTCTAATTTGCATATTGATAAACTCTAGTGATGGTAACTGAGCTTGAAAAGCTCTCTGAGTAATTCCTAGGGAAGACAGGGAATATCTCTATTAACATTGCTTTCACAAACTGTAGTTGTTTTCATTGTCTTGGAGCATCTCTGATTCAAAAGCTTTTGTGTAGAACCATAAAAATGAGAAAACTTGCTTACTCAGGCTGGAGTGGTCTTTGTTGAGAGAGGGAGGTCTCTGGCAGGAGAGGATTGCGCTCCTGCACGGTGCTGCCTTTGACAGCGCCGGCTGTGTCTTTTGAAAGCCCTTTGCCCTTCTCCATTGTGTGGCTGACCCTGCAGCATTCCTGTGTGCCTCTGGCTCTTTGAGCACTGTTTTGAGATCCAACTGTTCACTGTGATACACTGCATACTTTAGTCTTTGGATGTGTAACTTTTCCTCACTAGAAAAGAAATTACTACCCCATCAAAATGTGCTATTCTCTTACATAATTCAGATGACCTGCTCCATGAACAGAGTGTAGGGTCGTATTTGCTTTCAGCGGCTGCGCTGTCCCTTTGACATTGCTGGCAATTATTTTGCCTTCACTGTTAACTGGATTGCTTTTTGTAATGCAGACATTTCAAAGTGTTTCATTAATGTGGTTCGGTGCCTGGGGCAGAGGCTTGCTGGCTCCTCTGCCCTCCCTTGTCCAGATGTGCTCTGCACAGTAGGGGTTGATCACGCATGGGTTGGGCCTCTGGTTGGATGCCAGGTTGCACAGTGAGACTCTTGTGTGCACCTGCAGGTTTAACTTTGCCCTGGACACTCCTGATGCCGCCAAAATGTGATTTATGATACAGACCTTCCCTTGTACAGGACTTCCCTTGATTGGCCAGGCCGTTTTCCAAGTTCCTTTTTCCTGTCTTAAGTCATGACTTGGGGTATTTCAAGGGAATCCTGAACAGATAAGACAAAAGAAAATATGGAGAAAGGCCTATTTAAAATTAAGGCATGCTTTCCATCATTAAGGTTTTTCCTCTGAAATCATATAAAAGGCTGCCTTACAATCATACGGTATTTTCTCAAAACAGATGACTTTGGCCAAGAAACTTGGCTTACGCCTTCCTGTAGAGCAGCCAAAGGAGAGGTAATATTTACCAGATTTGACATGAGAGATCACTAGGAATGTAAATAGAGTGGTCCTCCAAAAGACACTAAGGCCAGAGCAATCATCCTGCAGCTTTGACAAATTTGCTAACATCTGTTCTGGTGCCATTTCTGCTGTACAGACCTGCCTTTAACCATGGAGACTAGAGAGCTTTAATTAAATGAGCAGATTGACATGTTAAACTTTGATAACATCGTGCCATCTGGGTGGGTTATATTTGCAATTCTCTCCACAGCTTCTCAGATTTAGGGTATATTTCCTGGTTATTTTTGGGAAGAAACACCAGTCCTAGAGCTCTGGGGTTCCCAAGGCAAGGTGTCAGGCTCTAAGTATGTGTAACAAAATGTCTATTGCACCATCTCACTTCTGAGCTGCATAATTTTTCTTTTACAATTTTGGCTTTGCAATTAGGTCTTGTTTTACTGACACATCGGTACCTAGTCCTGGCCACAATCGCTACTGTAGATGTCAGGTAATACAAGGAGCATAAAAATTACTTACTTACCATAACTAAACTTCAGTCAACAGATAGTCAGTACGGGTCACAGATTAAGAAACCTTTAAGATGTGCCTTAAAACCCCCACATTGTTCATCTATTCATTTTCTGCCAGCAGTGTGTTGCTGGGTTCCTACAAAACAGTCAGCTCAGGAGAAGATTGCTCTTAATTAAGGTGGAAATTGATAAGTAAAATTTTGCAGTGCTTTAGATGCCTAATGTGCTGAGTGTATTCACCTTACACCGTAGTATTTGTCATCCCTTCAACTTGTAATAGATTAGAGCAGGGTGTTTAATATGATGAGATGTGGTTATAAATAAAAGGCTTTTATAGCTTCAGAGAAAATCTTTATACAGCTTAATTGTGTAGACAGGTTCAATTCCCAGGAAGGCCAAGAGGGAAATCAGTTGATAATTTTAATCCAGAATCAATTTCCTTTAAGCTTTTGAAACGTGCTCATCCAAGTTTTTCATGCAGCAGTCGGTTTCTGCTGAAGTAGCAGGCGGACTGTGGCTGGTGGGTTACTTAACTGAGCTCCCCCTTATACAAAACTGAAGTATCTGGTGAACAGATGAAGCCTTTTGGGAACTGGTACCACTATACTGACACAGACCCGTTAGAGTTCAGGTAAATGCTTACCTGTCTGCCAACACTTTTATCTCTGAGTGAGATCATCTTCCTTCTCCTGCAATATAGAGCTGATGCTAAAAGTACTGTTGCTAAATGCTGCCTGCTTCCCGTGCCTTTTCAGCTGCAGGCTGGTGTCTCAAATGTTGCAGGAACTTAAAGAATCTGTCAGGACCTGAAGCGATTTAAATGTCTGAAAATGTCTTAAAACTGCATGGGAGGCTATGGTCTAGAGGTCTGGGTAGAGTGCAAAAAAACAAGTTTCAGACTCTCTCTCCTGTTAACGACACTTAGTAAAATGAATAACTTGTACTTCAGTTTTTATGTATCTGGTTTCCTCAGAATACAAGAACCAGGAACAACATTGTCTTTGACCAGCTAGGCCACCTTTTATCCATGAGGCAACAAGTTTCCTGACAAATGCCCATTACTTACACTGTTTTTTGTCTCCATTTTTGTGTAAGCACTGTTTGAAGGAAGGATGTCAGCTAAGACAGGTGTGTGTGTGTAAATCCTGATGATGTCAGATCATAGCTCATCTAGTGTGTGGAAGGACACCGGGGTTTTGTAAGTGCTGTTAGTCTGTCTGTAATACCATGCCTGTGTACACATTTTGTCTGGATAGGCTTTAAAGAGAAATCAATAGGAGCATCAAATGAAGGAGCTGTGCTACCAGATGTAGGTATAAAGCCAAGGAAGGGGGAGAAGGATACACAAAGTAAGGGAAATGTATGCTTCTGATAGCGAATGCACACCTGCAGTTTGGAACATGCTGCATTTGTAGTATTAATGAGAAATTCCTGTATGCTTTTGAAGTACTCTTACTCCACTTGAAATTATTTCAAGGATTTTTGCAGGACATCACATATCCTGTGCGTCACACTGTGTCTGAAGGTTGCCACCATACAACTGTAGTGGTTGGAAATGTTTTGATTATTTATTCCTCAGTAAATAGTAGTGGCTGCTTCCAGATGTTACTGAACAGTTGTGACTCCTGGTGTGGTAGTGTGTAGTATATAGATGCATACAGAATACCTGAGCCAAGGCTTTGTGGCTGCTTGCACCTGTAATTAGGATATAGCAGGCTTCAGGTGTTTAATTTCTTGGTACTCCTTAAGGATAACATATTTGTAAAGGGAAAAGCAATTGTGCTTTCCCTCCTTTGGAAAGTGTGCAGTTGAGGGAAGTATAGGAAAAGGTTATCTAAACAGTGTAAAACCATGGAACTAAACTGGATGGGTTTAGGGGTGGTGATTCCAGCCTAAAAAGTCACGTTCTTGTTTCCCAAAGGAGAAGGCAAAACTGCATCTTGTGTTCCTGTCCACAGGCACAGGGTTGCAGTGAACCTGCTGCACAGGTCAGAGGAGCTCTGCAGAGGGGAAGGCTCTAATGAGCCCTGTCAAAGTAAAAAGCTCATAAATATCACTGGAGCAGTGAATCTATCCCCAAGCCTCTCTTAGGGTGTAAAGTAGATCCTTCATGAAGTGCTGGCAGCAAGCCTAGATGTTTTCTGACAGGGCTCTGCTCTCAGCATGTTTTGATCCTGCCCTTTGGAAGATACCCATGACTTATTTTTTCTCCAGCCTGGACTGACCAAGAAATTATGGGGGTTTTTAGTAGCTGCTAAAGTTGTGCAGTGAGTGTGACAGCTTAGCTCCAACAGCCAGCAAAAATGAGCTGTTCAGGTAGGAGCTCTTTGGAGTGGTAAATTCCAGGATTCCTCAGGGATGCCCACTCCATACTGCAGCTGAGCAAGGCAAATTGGAAATCAGCTTATGGCTATAGCCTGTGATCACTGCAGAACTGGGGGTTCTGTAGAGAGGACACCTCTACCCTGGGCAAAGCAAATACGTAATTTATTATTTTTAGCTTCGTTAGTGATGGAGTGAGTAATGGCAACAGCTAGGGAACAAATACACTACATTTCTGTTCCTGGAGCTGCCTCTCTCAGATCTGTTTTGGATATTTCACTGTTGCCCCATTACATACTCAGCTCTGGGGTCCCCAGCACAGGAAGGACATTGACCTGCTGGAGCAACTCCAGAGGAGGGACACGAAGTTGATCAGGGGGATGGAGCACTTTTCCTTTGAGGAAAGGCTGAGAGAATTGGGATTGTTCAGCCTGGAGAAGAGAAGGCTTTGAGGTGACCTAATTTGCAGCCTTCCAGTACCTGAGAGGAGCCTACAAGAAAGATGGAGAGAAACTATTTACAAGGGCATGGAGTGACAGGACAAGGGGGAATGGTTTCAAACTGCGACTAGGTTAGATGCTAGGAAAAGATTCTTTATTGTGAAGATGGTGAGACACTGGAACAGGTTGCCCAGAGAGGTTGTGGATGTCCATCCCTGGAAGTGCTGGATGCCACTTGGATGGAGCTCTGAGCAACCTGATCTAGTAAAAAGTGTCCCTGCCCATGGCAGGGCAGGTGGAGCTAGATGATCTTAAAATGGACTGTTTGAACCCAAAGCATTCCATGATTCTATGATACATTTATTTTGCTATTTGTGAAAAGGGATAAAGATACTTACTTGCTTACTGCAGCTGGAGGAATAATCTGTTTACATAACTGCTTTCTCAAACATATTTTATTAGCATTAGCCGTAGGAATAACTATTGTCTTAGTTCCTGGAAGACAACAGTTATACCTAGTAGACGTTTATTATTTTAGGACTTTACCTCTGTGGGATGTGGAAAATGAATGTTCACTACTCTTATCTCTGCTTGTAAACTGTACAAAAGCCTCTGTGGACAGAATTGAGATTTCTGCTTCCTATATATGTTTTCCCTCCGCCATTTCTCAATGTTAGAACTCTGCAAAGTACAGAATTTTAGCTTTACCTTCCAGCTTGCTGTTGAGTCCATGTTTTTGGAATAATATACTGATCTAGCTGCCAAATTGTAGCTGATGTGTCTGTTTGTGTGTGCCTTGTGAAATCGTAGTGCACAGCTAATTCTTGCCCTGTCATTGCTGTCCTCTCCTGGAACCTTTGGAATAAATACATGCTTGTATTACTCTGTGCCCTAATGGGAAAGGAACAGTGTGATCTCCTGGCAGAGCCCAAGTTACACAGGATGAGACAGGTCTCTCATGGCATCGGTTCTGTAACGCAGAAAACTACTGGAGTCCATATGTTTGATTTGTGTATTATTAGTATTTTATAAATTAACCATAAGTCACAGGTTTCTGTAGGATCTTTGAAGGTCCCACAGATGATATAAAGCGAAAGCCTCTTTCATGGAGCTGGACATCAGAGGTGCTACTGATTACGGTCATTTTTACCATGATTCTTCTCCAGCAGCAATGGGAGTGAAGCCAAAGTCTCATTTCATTGGAGCTGATTTCACAGGTGTCAGGCTGTGGCAAGTTTCAATCATTTCAGACTAGGCTTGTGTTTGAACTGAGGACCCAGAAGGGAACAGTTTTAAAGAGCTGGATTTATAACTGTGGTATTGCAGATGAACTGTACCAGCCTGGTGCACATGTCACTGAGCTGTTGGAAAAATTGCTGGGAAACAAACCCACAGGATGTGCTGTCTGTTTCTCAAGGGCAAAGAGTTTGAGAAGTTTTGTTTCCGTGTAAGAGCAAATAATGTGCTTTTCTGGCTCACCTAGAGGGTTATTTTCCATGGTCAAACCTCAAAACCATGTTCATTTTCAGAACCTCTGCTTATTTTCTGACTTCCTCTCTGGATTTGAAACCACGACATTGCTGTCACCAGCATTTCACACTGTGATCCAGAGGGAGACACAGGTCCCATGTGCTCTTCTTGACTCGAAGCTGACGTGATTGTGTAATAAGTTTTGAATCCACATCTGAGCTTTCTGAATTCCTTGTTTAATTAATAAATTTTTATTTACTCCTTTTTTTTGTAAACCAAGGAAATAACAGCTGGTGTTTGCTTATGTCAAGTAGACAGATGCATCACACAAACACCATACTTTCCCAGCATCAAAACTGAAAGGGAGTTAATATCTTAAGGGCAATTTGTGGATGCATCTGTGTTTATGAACCTGTTCATTTCAAATGTAACAACCAGATATAAGAGGAAGATAGAAAAGATGTTGTCCTTATGGATTGAAATTGCACAATAGTTTTTTTCTGATGTTTTTTTCCAGACCTGCTATAATGTTTCTCATATCTCCCATTCCCCTTAAGAGTAAGTACTTTGAAAAGTAGCATATTTTGGCAATTTCTTCTTGTGACCTAGCTCTTGGAGAGGGTTTCTCTAAGCTGCAAGGCAGAACAGCAGCCAAAAATGTAATTGGGCAAGTTAAATAGTGTGCAGCTGAGAGCCCTTCGCATGGTACAGCTGACAGAAGCTTCCATGAGAAGATCTCAGCATGTCATATTCAGAGTTATTTGGGCATCCCTGAGGGCTGCCTGAATATAACTAATTCAAAGCCCAAATGCACAAACATGTGGAGGAAGACTCATTTCTTACATATCAACTGAACTGGATTTGGACTGCAGTGAAGTTGGAAGGAAATGGAGGAAAGCACTCTGGAAGATTTATTCTTGTGTTAGAATATGCAAAACCAGATGCTGCATCTGTATCACAGAGGAAATTATTTCTGTGCCTGATTGTAACGTCCTCTTTGCAGTTATGGTTGTGTGTGTGACTGACTTTCCACCTGTCCACGAAATGTGTACAGCAGTTTTAGCCAGCAGAGTAACTGGAAGAACAGTTCAGCTTCTCCTAGGAATGTCTAGTAATGCCTATCACTGTAATGCTGCTTTTAGTAACGCTGAGGGACAAGCTGACAGCTTTGCTTCAGTAGAGATTATTTTATTGACAGTAAGAGACTTGCTGATAAAGTGGAGGGCAGATCCAAATCTGGACATCCTCATGTTCTCTAGGAGTTTTTAACAAAGAACCCGAAGTGTTCTTGTCACACTAAATTCCCTAAGCACTTGGGGATTGATGGGTACTTTAAAGATGCCCCTCATAGTGCTCTGCGAGTACCTCCACTGCATAGTCGTCTTCTTCCATACCTCATTCTTTAATGTATTTGGGATCATATTGTTAAACACATGTCATAAAACACAAGTGATATGCTTAACAGCTAAATTTACATTAGCATATGATCCTTAATTCACATTCCTGGGTGTTGCTCCCATTTTGCATGGGTGTAGCCTAGCTGGCACCTCTGAAAACGTTCCTGCCTTAAAGTACTAAAAGCAAAGAGAAGAAGAGGCTCAAATCCCATTTAAGCGTGCACTATGAAAAAAAAAGTGTTCTGAAGTCACATGAAGTATGAAAAATTATCTCAGTCTGCTAAGTTACAGTCTCCCCAGAAATAAGGAAGAATGTTTTTATTGGGATGTGAAGCAAATAACTTCAAGTGGCAAATCCCAAACCTTAGAGGCAGAGCAGAAATTACCAAGTAGTTGGTTTCATCAGTTAAGAAGTTTAATTTATTCCTGGTGATGGTACTAGGGAAGAAAGCAAAATGTCTGGCAAAACAGTTTCCCTCACCTCGGCCAGCTGGCAGGAAAGGAAAACTTGTTGAAGAGTCTGGATACAGGGAGCTGCAGTCAGGATCATGACATTTGCAGGCAGCAAAGTTGCTGTGTATCCCGTCTTGCTGTCCCTCCCCTTGTTCCCTGCCCACCTACACACACAGCTGCTCCCTGCCCAGGCGGCCCTGGTGTCTACCAATGTCCAAAAATTTGAGGAACGCAGCCCCATGGTGCTGTGGCCAGGGCTGCACCAGTCCCCAAACATGTGCTGTTTACAAAATACTGCTCTGAATATTCCCTGGTGCAACAGAGGACAGAAGTGTGAGGCAACAAAGGCAACAGAAGGAGATTTCTTGCCTTTCCTATGAACTGCAGGAAAGGTAGGAGGCTATTTGTAGCACAATTTTTACCGGGAGCAGCGATTTATCAAAGCAGTGACCACTTGCACTCGGAGTTTGCTCCTTTGAGCCCTGGGCAGAGCAAGTAGACTCAGGGACTCTGCAGGCATCTGGCACAGCTTTTCCCTGGGTTTCTTCAGTGCTGTCCCTAGCCCGGCTGATTCACTTGGGTATGGTACCAGAGAGGATTGAGGGTAACCCTGATTTGTAATAAGGAATCCTACAGCACACAGCTTGGGAATTTTGTCTCAAACTGTTAAAAAACAACCCCTGTTTTTGAGGGCATCCTTGGGCCCAGGAGGTGGCTGTTGTTCTTGCTCATGTGCTTTTGGCCAAAATACGCAGTAGTCTTACAGGCTGGCTTCCAACCAAATTAATCTTGTAGTTTCTCCCACCACTATATGGGGCCACCATACGCTGGGGGATTTAGGTGGATGTTCAGAAGGAATTTTCTCAGGACAGAGAGGTTTAACCTCAGCAATTCAAGTGAAAAATGGTGCATACTTGCTGTGATGTGGTTCAGCTGCCTGCAGGGCCTTGGCAGTAGCAATCTCATTGCGAGCTCAGTAGTGAACTCTAAATCTTGGCAGCTGTGGTTCAGTATTTCCACTGGTCTTTCCATGCATGGTGTCAGCCAACATCTGACTCTTTGGAGCGTGGCTGGCTGTTGAATACTTACATCATTGGCTTGCTGTTAAACAGGAGAGGTGAGTTAGTCACCAGCAACATTGAAAAGTTCTCAACACTTTCTTCACCTCCATCTTACCAGCACTGCTGGGCCCCAGGCCTTGGGAACAACAATCCAGGCTGGTGCAAACACAAACCCACCAATGTCAGTGGAGGAAGAGTTGGGGTGTGAACTGCTTCAGGAGCTTGACCCCTCCGGACTGAAGGGCCCTGATAATATCCATTCAAAGGTGTTAAGAGCTGGATGATGTTGGCATGAGGCTGCTTTCCATAATCATTGAGAAGTCACGAAGGTCAGGGGACATCGGAGAAGGCTATAAGAAGAGTAAAGTCACCCTCATCTACAAGAAGGGCTTAAAGGAGGATCCAGGAGATTACAGGCCCCTCAGTAATACTTCACCTCCTGGGAAGGTTACCAAAGGAATCCTCCTGGCTGCTGTCACAAGAAAAATGAAGCACATGATTGGGAAAAGCCAGCATGGATTCACCAAGGGCAAATTGTGCTTGACAGACCTGATCACCTTCTATGGCAAAGTAACTGCTCTGTCCAAGTGGGCCAGGTGGTGGACATTGTTTTGGTAACTTTGTGGTGGATTTCTCCAGGGAGTTCCATATGGTTTCCCACAAGGCTCCTCCTGGCCAAACAGACACGTTATGGACTAGACAAGTGGTCTGTGCAGTGGGTGCTGGCTGGCAGGAGACACCCAGAGGGTGCTGGTAACCAGCTCCTTTTCAGACTGGTGACCTGCCACGAGTGGGGTCCCCCAGGGATCCATACTGGGCTCAGGGCTGTTCACTATCTTCACAAGTGATCTGGATGATGGGATCAAGTGCACCCTGATGAAGTTTGCCAATGACACCAAACCAAGCAGAGAAGTGGACAGTTCAGAAGGAAAGTACAGGAAGACCTGGATAGGCTCAAAGAATGCACTAGCATGAACCTTATGAAGTTCAACAAGGACAAGTGTAAGGTCTTGCACTTCAGAAAACATAATCTAGGAGAACAGCACAGGCTGCAATCTGCCTGGCTGGGAGAAGCTCTCTGGAAGAAGGGCCTGGAGGTCCCGATGGACAATAAGCTCAATATGAGCAAACAGTGTGCTGCTGTGGCAGAGAGATCCAACAGGATGGTGGGATGCACCAACAAGGGATTCACTAGCAGAGATAAAGAATCATTATCCTGTTCTACTCAGAGCTCGTCAGGCCACACCTCGAGTACTGTGTTCAGTTTTGGTCCCTGCTATACAAAACTATGTGGACAGGCTGGAGAGGGTCCAGAGAAGGGCCACAAAAATGATCAAAGGACTGGGAAGGCTGCCATATGAGGAAAGGCTGAGACAACTGGGTTTGCGCAGCCTTGAGAAAAGGAGGCTTAGGGCACGCCTTACATCACCATGTTCCGGTATTTAAAGGGTGGCTACAAACATGGAGACTCCCTTTTTACAAGGAGTCGCATGGAAAAGGTGAGGGGTAATGGTCACAAGCTACTCCTGGGGAGTTTCCAATTTCTATGATCACTCCATGAACTCACTGGAGGAGAAGCAGCTGCAGAAGCAGGCTGCTCAGACCTGGCGACAGATGACGTCTGTAGCCTCTCTCATTGCCCTTCTGACTGGGTAGAATTGTGAATTATTGAGAAAAACCATGTTGAATGTTGTGATACTTGCTCAACATGACTGCAAGAGGCTGTGACCCAGGACTGCGTTCATATTAACAGCAGTATTCCCGTTGATTTTGGAAGGGAAGGAGCTGCTGTGTAGCATTGGAATATGATCTACTAGGAGGGGAATATTCCTCTCCTACGGTGACTTCACTGGGTGCAGCTGGTCCTCAAATGTGTTTTGAAGTAGTTTCTCATTAGGATCAACTCATGGGGAGTAACAGATGGTGAAGTGAGACTAAATTAGTGAGAACTTTGTGCTCCGTTAATGCTCTTTCTCTCTATAAATGTTAGCTGGGGAGTGGAGCAGGAATGAAGACGCTGTTATGTTTGCGGCTACCTCTGCTGCTGTGTAGATGTTACATGATGCCTTGCAGCATGGTCAGCAATAGAAAGGAGTAGAAAGAATTTGCCAGCCCTTTCACGAGGGCGAAAATATTGCAATTCTACTGCAGAACAAATAAAATTGAAGTAATGTTCAAAGATGGATGAAGGGAAACAAAAATGTGGGAGACAATTTTACATTACCAGACAGTCTTTTCAACTTCTTCCTATGAAAATAAATGAAACAAAAACCAGTGTCTCTCCCCTGACATTCCCAGTAACTCTCCAACTTTTCAGTGTTCACTTCCATCCCAAAATCTTCCTTTAAAATATATGTATCTTAGTTAAACTTAACTTGCAGTGGTTCAGACATCCTGGCTTGCTGTCAGGCATAGTTCACAGCTGAAGCAACTACCAGAAGAATCACCGTGGCTATGCCAGCCTTTTAGAATGCCACAAGTGGCTGCTGCCTGCCATCACCTGCACCTTCACATTTCTTTGTGTGCCACAGTGTGAATGTGTGTGAGTCTGGCGTCCACTGACTGGAAGTTTTACATCCAAATCTGTATCTGGCATCCCAGCTTGGCTATTGGCAACAGCTCTGGCATCTTTGTCTTGAATGACATTTTCTGCAACTTTGGTCTTAAGTGATTTTTTTCAGGACACAGCAATGAAAAAGCTTTGCAAAAAATAATTCCATCTGAGATTTTTTTTTCTGGACTTACCAGCCTATGCCATAAACTCTCCTTATGGGCCGTTTTGTACACTTTTTTGCAGACCTTATTCATTGCCCTGCAGGATAGATGCTTCTGTTAGCTCTCCTCTTGAGGCATTAGCCAGTATGAAATCCTGCTCTGTTTCCTGTGCAAGCACTAACTCCCCAGTGGAAGCAGGTGCTCGTACTATTAAAAACAAACAACACAAAGCCGAAAAACCCAACAGTGTGAAACTTTGATTTGCGGGGGGACATATGGATCTCTGAACAGCTCAGAGACTAAGGAGATATACTTCCTCCAGGGATCTTTTATCATAAAAGCAGCTTAAGTGACTCACTCTTTCCCGAGGATATTCTTAAAACAACCCCATTCAGTTTTGTCTTTTAGTGGTCAGAAAGAAGATTTATTTTGTGCTTTCAAAAAAAAAAAAAGAAAAAACATCTTTTGAAAAAAGTCAATGGCCATATTTCCAGGAGGATCTGGGCTGTATTAAAGGTCTGTATGGCTCACTAATGCATGGGCTGACTGGCACTATCTTCACTCAAGCAAGTGCTCCAGTGAAAAATTCAGTGCTATTTTTAGTTCCCTTACAACAAACTGCTTGATTGTAAGGCCTGGGGAACCGTGACACCGTGATCCTGAGGGGTCTGCTGGAAAAGGCTGAAGGGCGAGGCACGGCAGTCTGCTTGTTACGGCAGGGACTCCGGCTGATGCACAGAGGAACACACCAGGAGCAGGTATTTTAAATCATCTCCTAAGCCTGGGTCTGCCCACGAAATGAATCTGCTGGTCAGAGTCAGGGCACGAAAGTGTTAGCTGGCTGGCTCTATCTGCTCCTGCCCTTAAAGATTTCATTCCATAAATTCCTGTCCTGACCGTCAGCTTTTAAATCGTCTCCTCTCGTTTCCTAGCCTTTTCTGGGATTTTACAGGATCTTAGGCAAGTTAGCAAATGGCAGTAGCGAGGGAGAGATAAGTTTCCCGAGCGGAAGGCGTCGTGCTCTGACAGAAGCCCCGCCGTGGCAGTGCCTGGGTGAGTAGCGGGGAACAAGCAGGAGCTGCGGCAGCTGGAGGACGCGGCCGGCCGGGGGTCGGTTAGA
>VZRJ01006769.1:0-83133 GCA_013397565.1 Ptilonorhynchus violaceus | reverse complement strand
GCTCCTGCGGCTCCTGGGGCTCGGCGCCCGCGGTGCCGCTGCCAGGTGAGCGTGCGGAGGCTCCGGGGCGCTCCTGTCCCAGCGGTGTCACAGCCCCCGGCCGCACTGCCCGCGGGACGAGCCGCCCGATCCCGGCAGCATCCCGGCCGGCTCCAAGAGCTGGTGCTGTGTCACAGCCTCTCACAGCGTGCCGTGTTTTAGGAACGAGGATCCCGGCCTGCTGCGCTCGCGAGGGGCTTGAGCGGCAGCGGGGCTCGGGCGGGGAAAGTTGAGCACGTGTGAAGTGCCTTGGGGAGCAGGGCACTGCTTTGCTGTCTTGTATGTACACCCTTTTGTTTCAACTCGGCTGTGCAGCGCTTGCAAATTCCTTGCTTCAGAGTCAGACCCAGACTTTGGAGTGAGCCTTGATGCAGTTTAGCTGCACTGCTGTGTTTTAAAATAACTACAAGAGTTTCACCCTTAATGATACCATTATCTTAAAATAGCATCATGTGCTGCCTCCCTTGAGTTACTTGGTAGAAAAAACAAGGAAGGGGAACTGCTGAATTCCCATGAACTCTGTGTTTAGAGATCCTGCCTGGCTCTCAGCGTGCTGAGCTGCTGTGGCAGCCTCCTCTGTGTACTAGAAATGTGAATTACCGAGATCCTCTCTGTGCTGCTGTGGTCATGTTCTGTGCCTCAGCTGTGCTTAAGGTACATTTGAAAAGACGGGTGAAGTGGCACTTTGATAATGCGATTTTCGGTGTACTCCTGATAGATTGATGCACTTAAACATTAACAGTGCAGATGGTGCAAGCAGAATAGCTGTAGCATGTGTGGGTTTACATGTGCATGAACTGAGTAGATAATTAGCTAATAATCAGTCTTGTTCATGTGAGATGAAATAGCTAATGTTTTGAGGCTTGTTTAAAGTAAAAATCAAAAATTAAAATTTAAATGCCCCATTTTGTTCTCCTTAATTCTGGCCAATCCAGATTTTTATCCTACAGAGGTAGTCTTCAACACTGATTGCTGAGTTGCCAGTTTTAGGAGTAGTTACTACAACAGAGGTGAGTAGAATGAAAAGTCAGTTACTCTGTGGCCTGAATTTAGTAAACTGAGTCTGCATGGTCTAGAACTTGTTATACTTTCTGACTAATTAAGATGAATTAGTTGCATTTTCTTCTGGGGAGAAACTGTAGAAGTGGATGAGATTTTATTAAAATTCAATGACAAATGTTTTAGTGCTAGGGCACTTCTGTGGGAGATGCTGGAGATGTCAGTGTAGATGTAAGCTCTGTGTCTATTTCTGGTGAACAAGTGCACGAATTTTACCAAACTGCTGGAAAGGCTGACTGGATATCTCTTAATCAGTGTTGTGTCTTCCTGTCTATTCCTCCTGTTATCCCAAGTGTTTGGAAGGCAGGTACCACACAAACAATTTCTAGAAGTACTTGCTGGTATGTTGTAGTACCATGTTTGTGTTGGCACAAAGGATACTTGTGCACAGCACAGTACAGTCCTGATACCTTTTAGGCAGGCAGTGCAGTTCAGGGCTGGTACGTGCTGGAGTCAGCCTGGCACGGTCTGGGGACAGTCTGTGCGACTAACTGCATTGTCTAATTTTGGTACTCTTGCACCTCCCTATTGGAAAGACACGTGGCCCTCAAAGCAAAAGACAAACTCCATCACCTCAGAGGTACTACAGTTCTTCACAGGTCCACTACCCTGCTTGAAGACAGCTCAAAATAGCAGCAGTTGAGTTGGGTTTTGGTAGTGCAAATATGAGAGGTAAGGGGAAGGGTGTTGTAATGCTCCTGAGAACTGTTATGAAGTGAGCACATGTTTACACAATATTTGGGTATAAAATCCCTCTGTTCTCTTCCCCCAGACCCTTAAGCCTTTTAATTAGGTCAGTGGGTGGGATGCTGTACTGCTGATTGTGCATCATGCCCTGAGCGCAGTCAGAGAAGGTGGTCCTGCAGGGTGTGTTGTAGCACCCCAATTCTGGAGCTACTCATGGATATTATAGAGCTTCCTCTGCCCTGCAGGATGGCCTGCTGCTGCCTCTGGCCTTCTCTTTCCTAAATGGGGTTACACGTGTACTTCAGTGTCTGTGCAGGCTCTGAGACAGGGCAGAAATCTCATTTGAAGGAGGGCAGGTATCCTTCTGGCTTTATTGTCCCACTTGAGAAGTGATGGATTGCACATAAGCTCTGCACCTGATATATCTTGCAGGCTGTAAATCCAAGCGATGCAGCTTGAAAGCAAACTGTGAAGTCCAGACTGACATTGTCATTTAAATGTCCATTCCGAGAAATACTGGTTTCTGAGCTATGGGGGAAGATGAGCAGTTGTCAAATTCGTTCTCGTGTCCTGTAAACACAGAGTTATAAATTAGAGTTATCTCATCTGTTTGAAAATGGCTTCCTGATCTTTGTTAGCTAATTCAAGTAGAAGCGGCTTATTAATTAAACTTCATTTTCTAATCAATCCAACTCATCCTTCTTAAGCCAATTCTGATACAAAACCAAACTCATTCTAATCATTAAATGAAGTCATTGACTTTTCTGTCTGTCAGTGTCAGATGGTGGCAGGTGACTGAAGTACTTAACCTGAACGTTATCCATAGACTGCAGCTCCCTCTTCTTCCAAGACATAGTTATGAAGTGCATTAATACCGTGCATGTAAAAAGTTGCAAGTTCTCAGCATTCATTCGTGCTGGCAGCAGAGGAGCAATTATGACCTGCTCTTGGGAACAGGTTTTGTGATTAATGTGGTTTTTTATTTAATGATGAAAGTAAGTGTCAGACTTCCAAAACGACCAGGAACTTATTGGGGTCCTTCAGGTTGTCACAAGAGCTGCTCGCTCTGTCCGTGATGTCTCCAAGAACCTTCCCCTTTTCCACGTATGCAGATAGATTCTGAACCAGTGCACTTTTCAGCCCATCTGGCAGCAGAGTAAAGAGGTAGCCTCACTTGTACACAAAACTAAAAAAGCCCGGTTTCTGTGGTTGGGAAAGGTGTCAGAGAATACCTGAACTGACGTTTTACACTTAGCCATGAATAAAAGTGGGGCAGCTAGAAGCAGCAAAGAATGTTTGTTAAAAATAAGCATCATATGGCCAGAGATGTGATGGGCTAGAATAGAAATAGAATAGAATATTTCATTTGGAAGGGATCTGCAACACTCATCCAGACCAACTGCCTGACCACTTCACTTGACTGAAAGTTAAAGCATGTTATTAAGGGTATTGTTCAAGTGCATCAGTCTTGGGACATCAACCATGTGTCTGGGAAGCCTGTTCTAGTGTTGACCCTCTCAGTAAAGAAATGCTTCCTAATGTCCAGTGTAAATCTCCCCTGGTGCGGCTTTGAATCATTCCCATGGAGGAAAATAGAGGTAATACTCATCTATCCATGTACTAAGAGTGTTTCCTGAAAATGTGTGGAAGAGCTAACAACATCCAGCAGTTTTTTCAGCTTCCTTTTCTGGAGTCTGCTTCAGGCTTCATTTGGCTTCCTTTATTCTCCCCGTGGGATATCTCCATTGCAAATGAGTTGGATTTGTAATGAGGAAGCACTAGGTTTCCAATATTAAGTGAACAAAACCCCCAAATGTTTTCTCTAACAGTAAAAACTCACCGTGCTTGACTGTGGATTTCAAACTTCCAGTTAGGGAGCCAATTGATGGTGTTGTGTTACCAGAGGAAAGAGATAGTGTATTTTGGCACCATTTGTTCGTGTCCTCCCATGGCCTGCTATTGAGATCTTTGTTTCAGTATAGAAGAAAAGGAGGACTAGTGGCTTTGGAGATCTGTTACTGCATGCTACTAACATGAAAACTAATAAAATGATAGGTTGAAAGTGTAAAATACAGGCCCAGAGGGACTTAAAATATGGGAGAAATGGCTGCACAATTGGAGCTTGCAATAAATGGTCAAAGATAAAATGAAAAAATCTATCCTTATTAAAAGTGGTATGTGCAATATATTTATTTAGGCACTCAGGAGAGCTGTGGCGGCTTCAAATGAGAAATCTGTTCGCAGGAAATATTTTTTTCATTTAAACTTTAATTTGAGGAGGTTTGAAAGTAGAATTCATTCTTGCGGAATTTGATTATGCCGTGGTTGTTATATTTCCCTCTTCTACATCATCTTGTCTTTCTCAGATCCGCAAATAGCTTTTTCATCTTGGTTGCCACTGGCAAAAGCCTGTAAGTAGGATTTTTTGACACATACTAGTGAATCAGAAATGCTGTGGTTGGAAGTTTTGCAGTCATTAGAAGGAGGTGCTGGAGCGATACAAGGTCAGTTGGCCAGATTTAAGCAAACTCAGAGTTGGGGTTTTTTTTCAGAAACAGCCTGGTAATGGTGACGAGTTAGTGCCAACAACCTCAGTGCTGAATCACAGTATCATCTGCCTTTCTGCAGCCTACGGAAGCTGTATCTCACATGCTCTTCCTTCAGGAATCAGGGTGCACACCTTACCCTGCTGGCACTGTGTTTTCCAGTGACCATTACAGGCAGGAATGAATCTTGAACCACAACCGGTGCATTAAAGTACTGACATCCTGAGGGGAACAAATGAACGTGGGCTTACCTTTGTCTTCTTTCTCACTCAAAAAGATGGGAGGGTACCCTGGGAAATACAGATCTCGTTTTGCGTTTTCCTTGGGGTACCTGGATATATGGTAGAGCCTGTGTTTTTGTGGCTGGGAGAGGTGAGGGACAGGTCACTGCCCAAGAGCAGGGATAGCTAATGGAAGCAGTGGAGCAATGGAAAGAAGATGCTGAGATCTTTCACCGAAGAAGTTCTTACCTTAAGCAGTCGTTGTCTGGTCCTAAAAGGATGTGAGGCCACTGGTGGGATCTCTCTGCTTTTTAAGGGGCTTTTAATACCCTGAACACTGTGATGTTCATCAGGCAAAACACGAAGGGCAGCTGTGCAAGTGTGTCATCCCTACTTTCGTGCTTCTTCCCCACCTTGCAAAACCTGATATAACACCCTGAGGTTCACATGCAGTATAAAGAGGACTCTTAGGGGAGAGAAGCAATGCTGTGTGGATTTGGGGCAGAGAAGATGATAAATTATATAAACTTTTGGTAGCTTTAAGGACACCCAAATGAACTGTCAAAAGGATTCTCTGGGCCAGCTTTCCAACAGGAGTACAGCTGCTCATGCGTAAGGTGTGCCCGTCTCCTGGAAGGGTCACCTTCACCTGCCAGCCCTCCCTCTCTCGAGGTGGGCAAGTTGTGGTCCCGACTGCATTTGAATCCTGCTGCTGAGCAAAAGGATCCCGAGGCAGCAGTGAGTACTTGTGCAATGGTGCAGTCACTGCTATGTAATTATTACATCGAGGCCTCTAAAGTATTTGCCCTGATCCGTGACTTGACTTGTGATGCTGGCTGGTCTGGCCGGCAGCTGGCAAGTTGTTAAATCGGGGCATGGTATCTTGTTTTAGTGTCAAGTGCCCCGGAGGCAAAATCTGCAGCTAACCCAGCAGATTGCCTTGGTAGAAGCAGCAGCCTGTCCCCTGCCCTTGCACACACCTTCTGTCCCTGTCTGCCTGTTGTTTGCTCCCCTGCAGCTCAGGAGATCCCATCCCTCAGCCCTGTAAGAACCCAGGCACTGGCAGCTTTCAGCTTCCATATCGAAAGGAGCTGAATTCTTTAACACCAAAACTGAAAGGAGGCTTTTACTTAAAGCTGGTGATAAGTAGTAGCGAGAGACGTTTCTGCTTGTGCTGGTGTGGGCCCTCACTCTGTCTTTTTAAAGCAGATAATACACCAGCTTTTGTAGTTAGTAGTTTCTGCCAGGTATCACTGATTGCAAATTGCCTTTAAATAAATACCTTCCAGTTCACCGAGTAGCATGTGAAATTATTACCAGTCTGATGAGTGTCCTGTAAAATCTCAGTTAAGGTATGGTGGGAAAGCATGTTGTAGTTACTTAAATTACAACCTTTTTTCTTTAAAACGGGATCTTTATTTGACACACTTCAGATATGACCTTTGT
Source organism: Ptilonorhynchus violaceus (assembly GCA_013397565.1). Classification (NCBI taxonomy): domain Eukaryota; kingdom Metazoa; phylum Chordata; class Aves; order Passeriformes; family Ptilonorhynchidae; genus Ptilonorhynchus; species Ptilonorhynchus violaceus. The sequence continues at coordinate 77,135 of VZRJ01006769.1, read as the reverse complement.
GTCTCTGCTGGGTCGTTTTCTGAGTTTTTGACGCACTTCACATTCCTATAAAGCCTTTCACTGGGTCAGAGTTGGGGCTTTACAAGCTTTAATTAACTGAAATACTATGTCTCCCCCATAAGGTCAGTAAATATTCTTAATTGGTATTTGCAGAAAGAGGGAAATATGGTAGAGAAATTTTAAAGGAATCCACCCAGTGCTGGGTGAAAAGCTACTGAGGAGGCAGGAGCAGAGGCTGTCATTCCTGAGCCCTCTTTGGTGTGCACCATTTCTCTTTCTTACATAAGCATGCATAGGAACGATGTAACCCAGCAGAGTGAGGCAAGATGTAGGTCAGGTTTCTTTTGTCAGTACATCTTCTGCTTTTTGACCTGTAAGTTGCTGAAAGCAACAAAAGCCTATGGATGAGGGATTCTTTTCAAAACTGGTTAAAAAAGCAACAAGCAACCCCTGAAAGCCTCAATCCCCTCTAAAGAGCTATTTTTAGAAAGCTAAAGCAAAGAAGAGTCCCCTGGGGGGTCTGTACACAAAGTTTCTGTCTGGCTGCCTTTGGATAGCCCAAAGTTTTAATGCACTTGTCAGGCTGTCAGCATTTGTGCCCGGTGGAAAACAGGGACCAGCCTAAGCGGACTGTCAGGGGGACGGGGAGGGGACAGATCTTTCTTCAAGGCTGCCAGTGCCAAGCACAGTAACTGGAGGGTTTGGGAAGGGGCAACATGCAGTGTTAAGATGACTTTCAGTCCCATTTTGATCAAAGGATGTTGTTCTCTCTGTCCTGAGTAAAAGGGAAAAGATTTCAACCGTGTTGTTGCTGACTGCTTTATCAGAAAAGTGGCAGCGTGTAGAACCTTGAGCAGAAAGTCCCATGTGTATTGGTAGCAATATGTGATGTCCAGTTGTAAGGACCACTGAGGAAGGAGGCTTAACAGGGCATCGTTGTCCTTACACAGCTGTGAAAAAGTTGTGTCTGCCCCTTCAACTGTGCTCCACACCACGTGGAAGTTAGTTTTTACTCTTGAGTACCTAGTTGTTTACTTTTGGTGCAATTAGAATGGCTCTAATGACAGTGTTGGAAGGACTTTGAGGCTTTATTCTGCATTTGAACGCCCTGAATGCAGCATGTGGTCTCCCTATTCAGGGACAAGAGGGGACAACACAAGCTGTTGAGAGAAAAGGGAACAAAGTGCTGGCACTGATGCGAGAGTCGAAGTGCAGAAGTGCCATGGGAAGACAGTTCTTGCTGCTGGTGCTCTGAAACACTTCACTGAGAGCTGAAGCACTACTGGCTTTGTACAAAGCAGGCTCTTGACTGTGAAAGTTGCAAAGAAGCCGAGAGCAGCTGGGACAAGCAAGGCAAAACCTTTATTTTCTGAAGCCTTTGGCAGTGGCTATACCATTTCCCTTTACCCAGCACATGTTAAATAGATAAAATAATAAGTGCAGTTGTGCAGCAACAAATTGGATGAGCTGATTTAGGTGAAATGAGAATCGATGAGGAGTTAATTCTAGATTACTATTGCTTTGACTTTTCAGCTCACATATTTTTTCCTAGAAAATAAATCCCCTCTTTTCTACAGGGACACTAGAAAGATGGCTTAGACACAACTGATTTTTATTTCAGTTCAACAGATCAGGAAGAAAAGCATGTCATGAGAGCAGAACCGCTTCGCCCCAAGAAAGCCTCCTTAAAGCAGGGAAGGCTGGAGACACTACAGCCTTCATTCCTGTGGCCTTGAACTGTGCAGCTACAGGATAGTTGTTGAAACAGCAGTTATCATCTTGAAATTGCTTTGAATTCTTGCCTTGAGGCTTTAATTGGGCAGTTGATACAGAATTAGCAAGTGATAATTTTGGCTGATAGAGAAGAGCTGTGATGGAACATGGAGTGACTTAAGACAACATAAACTAAAACAAGAGCAGGTGCTGGTAACACTCATTTAAGCCCAGACAAAATTAGCGACAAAATGAAGGGGGGCCGGCCACTGTCTGGTATGTAAACACTGAGAAGCACTTCATTAGCACACAGATCATCCCAGTCAGCCAGCTGAACTGGAGGGAGGCTGGAGAGGGGAGTGTGTCATCTATGACATGGGAAGGTACTGCAAGGTGAAGCTTTCAGCCTCTTGATTCATCACAGGACACAGGTTTGGTAGGTATTGTTCTGTATAAGAAATTGGTGTGGCGATTTCGCATTAAAGACACTCTGCCTTATCTCCTGTGGCTGTTGCTGTTAAATTTGGAATGTGAGTGTGATTTAGTTGGTTAAATGAAATTTAAACTGATACCGATGAAGTGACTTATTTGCTGTAAGATTGTGCATGCATAGTTATCTGATGATGCAGCAAACCCACAAGAGGCCCTGCTGCAACCAGGCATAAGGAGGTGGGGCCTCACACCTGGCCGTGCCTTCAGTGGCTGTCAAGCCTATAGGAAATAATTCAGTGTTAGCAAGCTAAATGCCTGGGTGCTTGTCAGCCAATTCCAGGTACTGAATATTTTGAAAGTACCGGCAAGTTTGAAATTTCCTTAATTGTGACAGCAAGAAGTTGCTAATATGGGCAGGGGACCTCAGTGTAAGACCAGCTTGGAAAATCTTAGTTTCTTTGGGGATGGGGAAAGCCACACAAACCCGTCTGCTGCTTATCCCTTTTTCCTGTTGTCTGCCTGTGTTGTGTCTGCTGTGTTGCAGATGGAACCAATATTTCTCTTGCATCTTGTTACAAACTAGTGAAAGTCTGTTCACTTAAACAGCCAGGAACCAGGGGCAGGACAGAGTGGACCTGGCCTTTATTTCTGACAGCCTGTCTTCAGAGTTCATGGTAGTATTTCCAGTGGTGGAGTACCTACATAGGGAAAAGAATCTTTCCTTTTTTTCATTTTGCTCTAACTAATGTGACTGAAACCATCATTTAACAGTCAAAAGTCTGGATCAGGAAGGGCTTCTTGGCCATAAGCAGGCAAGATGCAGGACTGCATAGCTGACAAACTATTTGATCTGGAAGAGGACATGCTGAGATCTCACTGCTTAAAATTTTCTTCGGTGCTCTCGAAGTCCAGTTCAGGGAGAACTGACAGGCTTGAGGATAAAAATGTAGCTTTAGTCTAGAAAATGTAATTTACGAAATAACACCCTGTTGGTGGTGAGCATTTTCAGTACTGAGATCCAAACATTGCAAGAGTAGATGACAGGCATGTTCTTTTTCTGTAATCTGTAGGATGGACCTCATTGCTATGATAACAAAATCACTACCATGCTGTCCATCCCTTTTGTTATGTGCCCCTTTGGGTTTTCTAGCTATTTTATCTGCTTCTGCACCTAGCAGCTCATTGAAGTATTGGATCAGTATTTTGGCTAATTCTGAGTGCATTGTATACATTCAGAGCACTCAAAATAGTCTCCTAGTGCAGCTGAAACCATGCTGTGATCTGAATTGCATGACTAAACTGAAAGAATCCCCTTAGATTCATTGCTTGCACTTTATAGCCAGAGAAAATGGTTGTTGTGTACTCCTATACCATAAAAGAAATAGGTGTATCTGGACCTGTGTAACACTGTGAATTTAAGTAGTTTGCCATCCCCTCTTGCAGGCTACACTTACGTCTGGCAAATCAAAGCTGCGTTTTCTGAAGTGGGATTTTAGAAAGCCTCAGACAGCAGCCCCAGAGGAAAGCCTGTTCTCCAGTGGCTGGCAGCCAGCCGACTGGGAGGCAGCCCCATCCCGCTCCCCCTGCCCACTTCCAGGGCACAGGGCTGTGTGGAGCAGCTTCACGCTGCTGCAGACATGAGAGGCATTAACAAGAAATGGCTCTTCCGTGTAGAAACCGCTGTGGCAGCGTAATCTTTGTCCGGGGCTGTTTAGGCAGCAGTCTGAGTGCCCTAATGGGAATAAAACATACATTGGACCAGTGCTGGAGAGCTGCACAGATATGGCCTGTTGATAGCTGAAGCTGGGGCTGAGCTGGGACAAACCATCGTATCCACACTGTCCTGGAAAACTGGAAAAGAGGTTGGGACTGGAAAGGAGCAGCAGCAGTAAGGAGTAGAGGTACTCTGTGTGCTCTTTGGGGTTGTACTGGGCAAATAAAAGGAGCAGCAGTGGTTAAAGGGACATTGTGTCCATGGCGAGGTGGAAAACTCCCTTCTTCAAAAATTGTACTGGAAGTTACAAGTTGTCCCAGCGTAAATATCACCAGATGAAGTTTGTTGTATTTCTGGTCGAATGGGTTTGCCAGTGCTGTGATGTGTAGTCGTGTATTTACGTCCCTGCAGCGTATACCGGAATCTGTTTGCAAAAGCTCGGATCTGCTGAAACTTACCTGTAATATGGAAATTTCAGCTTTGGTCAGTTCCTTGGAGTGAGCATATAGGACCTGTGGCTATAAAGCACCTCCAGCTGAAGGGCAGAGCAGTGCTTCCTGATGAGAAATTTCCACTGTGTCCATACTGGAAAAGCCTGCGTATATGTCATCATGTGCTATGAATAATTCCCAGTGCTCCTGACTGACGAGAAGTCTTGTTTCGGAGTTTCACATTTTTTAGATAGCAGAAATAGAAATTATTTTTCTTTCTTGGAGAGAATAGTTTCAGCAAGTCCTACAACAAGGCAGGATATTTATGGGTGTATTTTGCGGGTTTTTTCCTATCAAAAATGAATCACAAGGTTCAGGGAAAAGCCTCTCGACTTCCCAAAATAAGATCAGAATTAGAACAAATCAAGAATGTGTTAAATCTGTGCTGCAGCCATGCTCTAGCTGTTACAGATCACAGTGACATAGAATTGTGGTAGTTTGGAAAGTTGTCAGCAAACAGCAAAATTAATGTAACTCTCATATTTCATATATAATACTAGCTTCTCGTGTCAGAAACTTCACAAAAATCATGGCTTTTTTTTAACATAAGCCTGCTATCAGAAATTTTAATGCAGCAGAAATAGATATGCTCAGATTTAGAAATGGATGACGTGAAAAAGAATTAGAGGATAAAGTGTTGTTCTTGTAAATAGACAGGAGAAATAACATAGTAAAGTGTGCTAGTATTCCCGGGTATTCTGATATACAGCTCTGAGGAAAAAGCTGGTAATGTAACTCAAGAGAGGAATTTGGATTTATAGTGATTGTCTCTCAGAGACAATTTTCAGATGACCTGTGAAATACTGGAAGGTTTATTTGTGGCACCTTCCTTTTCTTTCCAGTGCGATAGTTGAGCTGTCAACCTTTTTCTATGAATAGAGCAGTTGGTGAGATGGGAGCTGTGTTAGAGAGGAAGGCTGGGAGAATAACCTGGAAGGAATGGCTGCATCTTCATCGGCTGTGTACCTGGCTGTACCAAAGGTCAGGACAGTGGCCTGAAAGCAGAGCTCCAGAGATTGGGAAAGAGGTGAAAGTGGCAGGATAATTTGCAGGGATGGTATTTTTTATCGTTTCAACAAAATTTGCAAAGCCTCTGACAGGATGGAATTAGTGGTATTACTCAATGCTCGATGGTAACTTGTTAGATCTGGATAGAAAATACTCCTTGCTCTGCTAATTAAATTTTCTATTTTTCCCTCCCAATTTTCAGTCTTCCTTCTGCTGGCTTTGGGATTACACTGCATGTAAGCATTTTTTCATCGTCTCTGCTTCCACCGAGTTGGGAGGAACTCAGGCTCCTCCAGTGTGTTCAGCCACCTGTGCTCATAAAGGAGTTTGCTCTTAGCCCAGGTGCTGAGGAAGGCAGTTTTGTTCATGGATCAGCTCCCTCAGCACAGTAGTCTACCAGAGGACTTGTCCTTGGTAACTCCTTTGGTATCTCATGCTTGAGTTGTCTCATTTTCAGGAACTGGGCTGATACCAGTGTGTGCAGAGAGAGGGCAGTGGCATCTCATACCTGCCCTGTCCTTAGCACTCCTGCCACATCTGCATTGAGGTTACACAGTGGGAACTCTAAAATGGGATCTGGATCAGCTGAGGTCAGTCCTTCTGGAGAAAGCAGGATCCCAAGGTGTGTAAAAGTCATGCAAGCACTGATAACCTGAATGCCTGTGTTCTTGTTACTCTGCTCTTTGTTACATAGTGTGGGTGTAGTTCAGTTGCAAGATTTAGCTCACCAGTTCTACTGGGAGCTAGCGGAATTTCCCCAAGATAATTGTGTCTTAGGCTATCTCAAGGATGGTGTCTAAAAAATTTTCTATCTGTTGTGAGGCTCAACTTAAATGCTTGTGGTGTTGGAGGCAACAAATGTCCTGCTTTGCTCTAGTGTTCACAAAAACGTGTTTCTCTTCCTATATACTAGGCCTTTGAAGCCTTAGTGTTATATAAACCACATGTCTACCAAATCCAATTATTAATGGCTCATTTTTTTATAGCTTTGATAGCACAGTACAGGGAACATACAGGATGGCTGGGACACACAAGGTCCCTTGGACAGCACCTGCGCATTGTACTTTCTTGCCCCTTTCCTACCACCTGCAGGTTTGTATTCCTTAGTTTGTGTTTGTTTCACTGTGAACAGCAGCTCATATTCAGGAACTCGCTGTTCAGCATGGCTTTGCAGGAGAAATGCGAACATGATGAGCATCCCTGACCTTTTTGTCCTTGGCCATAAAAAGCTTTCCATTGTATGCAGCCGCATGTACAGCAGGTGGGTGTTTGCCTCCTTGAAACGCGTTAGGGATTAACCTTTTGCAAAAGCAAATTGCAGACAGTGAAACCTGCCCGCCAGTGCAGGCTGTCACCTCTCTCCTTGCATACGTTTGCCCCTGGCTTGGGACTCCATTTGTTTTGTGACAAATAAAAACATCTGTCTTGCCCCAGTGAAAGGAGCACTTTAATGAGGTTCTTGGAGACCTTCTGCGCTTTCCCTTGGTATGTAAACTTACCCAGGGATGGAGATTATTTTGGAAGAGCAGCAGCAAGAAAGTGATGCCTTTGTCATGAAGATAGAGAAAGCAGCCTGGTGGCTATGTTAAAATGCCTGTGCCTTTAATTAATATTGACTGAGTCTGCTCAGAAGAGAATGCTTATATTATGTGCTGTGGCTGAGGGGATGTTGAAATACAGGCAGGAATTATCAGACAGGATTCGGTCAGGGTTGTCGTCACTGTTATGTTTCTATTTGGGTTTTAAATCCTTTCCCTGTTAGTTAAAAGAGCAATTCACAGAACACCTTTCCTGACAGAAGCTTGTTTTGTAGTCTTAGGATCTAGCTTTCCATTCCCAGCTGAAGAACTTTGGAAAAATGCAAGAGATGGAAGACCGCAAGAATAACAAAGTGTGAATGAGTTGAAATAAACATTTTGCGGTATGTTAAATACTGTCTGTGAGCTAGGACACAGTCTCCTGTAGTGGAGAGTGATGGAAGCATTCCTGAGAAAAACAGGACTAGGTTCCTATCAGGGGAGAGGTGGAAGAGAGGGAGAAGAGAAGCTCTTACTGCTCAAAGGTGCCTCAGGCAGGCAAGTGTGGATGATGGGGCAGAGCAAGGGACGGGGTCCATGCTGCAGATTGCCAGCATTAGCTCTGGAGGTCAGATCTGAATGCCGGAATTAAGGGCCCAGGTGCTGCAGTTTTGGCTCCTGTGGCTGCAGGTGACCTTCAAGAAATGCCCCCCGGAAGAACAGCATGGTAATGCTGGCTTCTGGAGCTAAGCTAGCAAAAGACACCAGTTTGGGATATTAAACAGTAGTTTGCAATTACTTCCACCTCAGTGATTGTTCCTTTCTTTTTAGTTTGGCTATTGAGTATACATTGAGATCAGAGCTGGGAGGGCATAAACGTTTGCATTATGAACAGAAAGATCACTTGAAAACACTGAGAATTCAGATCAGTTTTCATGCTGGCAGGTAACTGCTTGACCCAGGTCAAGAAACTGGGCAGTGTTTCATGGGCTTCAGCCCAGACTGGACCGGCTGGCCCAGGGAGTTGGGTTCCATCCACTTCATTGCTGCTGGGATTCTTCTGCTAAACCAAACAACACAAACACATCTGTCTGGTTTGTACACTGACAGACCAAAGAAATTGCTGCTGCTCTTTGTGCCTTGCACTTAATTCCCCATATCATGCATTTAATTGCCCATCTTAATGGTTTGTTACTAGAATTACAAAATGTCACCTTGCTTGTAAAATCAGCAAAATGCCACAGTTGGCAGCTAGATCCCAGGTAATGTATTGGCGTGGTATCAGAATGACTTGGCAGCAATCAGTGTGCCCATGGACAAGGTATCAGTGTGATAATGAATGTTTAAGTGTTTACACTCATTTTACTCTAGTCAGTAAGAGCGGTGGAGGTGGAGGAGAGCAGGGAGGAACTGAGGAATGGAACAGATGGCGGCTGGAGTCAGTGCTTGGGGCCGCAGGGAACTGTGCTCAGCCCATGGGTGCTGCCTGCAGACCCAGAGAGGCTTTTGCATTGCCTTGACCGCACAAGACCAGATAAAGTATTTTGTGTTACCCAGCACTTGGGTGCTCTTGTACAAGAGGGCTTGGAAGACTTGCTTGGTATTCTTGGTTCACTGAAGTTACACATGAAGTGCATCTGAATTCACCAAATGGGTCAGGTAAAAAATACAAGTAGATTTTGTATGATGTTTTCAACAAATAATGGGTTAGGAGGTGTTTTTCCTTTTGAAAGAGCCTTATATTGCTTCTAACATTATCAAGATTGCTATTAAAATATGGCATTAAATGAACAAAATACTTTCATATTGCATTACCATATATTTTTATTGCTCTGAAATGAGCATTTGCAGTTTTGTTTTACCAAGGAAGCCAAAAAGCTTGTCATTTTCAGTCAGTGAAGGGACTGTTAGGCTTTCTTTGGCCAGCACTCCACAAACTCACTTATTCACATAGCTATAAATACCTTAATATTTTCCTATCTACACATTTTGATTTATAACAGCAGCAGCTAAAGAAAATAACAGCTTTCCCAGCCTACAGTAAACTGCTGAAAAATGTTCTCACATATGTGTCTTTTCTTAATTGAGTTATACACATGACAGAAAAAAACCTGATGATACGAAAATGTGTGTTTTCTTTGGGCCACAGCCTGTGATGCTTATACAGAAAAAGATTTATGTGGGGATCAAAGGTATTTGTTGAGAGAGATTTTCATAAACAACAGTAACATAGGCAGAGGTCCCTCAGAGTGCCCGGTGACACAGAGCAGACTGAATCCCTCCCTAGCTGTGGGGTAAGTTGAGGAAATACTGACTTCCCACCCTCAGCCTCTTCCCCAGTTAAGAGCAGGTTCAATTAGAAGCAGACCTGATTTCTATAGCTGCCTAAACCATGTTTTCCTTCACCCTTCCTCTCCTTGCCATGCACATGTGTGTGTGTGAGGGACACACAGCCTGAGGGATTCTCCTAAAGTCACCCTTTAATTGCTTTTCTAGGCATGGTGTTGCAGGAGTCTCAAAGACTGTGTTTACCCTTCTACCTCGCAGCCTCGTTCAGGGAACCTGTTGCTTTTTGATGGCTGGACTGCAAACTCATTTCAAAAAGAAAAACACAATACTCCTGTGTGTCACAGGTTGCATCTTTCCTATGAACAGTTAATTCACAGATTCTCGGGCAGGCTGCTGATACCAGGCTGGAGAGAGGATTGGGGAAGAAGTGTCTTCATGCTGTTAAATGTAGTCAGTAGAAACAAAGGGCTTTGTCTGGGATGGAACCATTTGCTTTCTCTTCTTTTGTAGTTTTTCTTTGTTGAGCACAGGTTTGTTTCCTGACTTCTCTGAAATAGCAGTTGCTATAGTTTGATGAAAATGAAGCAGCAGTGCTTCGAGGACAACAGGGATGTGATGTATTCTTTTAATCTTTGCAGACCTAGAGGGAGTAAACAGCTACCTGGGTGGGTGTAAGGCTGGCTGGACGGTGTTGCTGCCTGCAGAGGCTTCTGCCATTCAGAGCTGTGGCTACTCCTGGTGCATTCCCTCCTGGTGCTCCAAGACAGCCAGGCCCAATGGCATCTGCTGAGGGTATTAGCTGGTTAAGCCCGGGCTCTGATTTTGTCTTTGTGGTGTCATTAGCAACTTGACGTCTGCTGGCAGCTAGAGTCTTCACCTTCTCATAGCTGGCTTTTGTTACCCTTCCGGTTACAAAGGCCTCTTGTAAAGGGGAGCTCCACGTGTGCATTACAAAAAGTAGCTGTGAGCCAGAGCTGTGCAGAGGTAGTTGTTGTCACCCTGAGAGCCGAGAGTCAAGGCTCACATTCTCTTCCCTGTGCTGATCAAAACACGTGGCTTACGCTGGGTGTTACGTGAAAAGCAGCACGGACTCAAGCACAAAGTCCTGATTCAGGTCTCAGCTCTGCCGTACTGTTTCTAGGGGAAGGGGCTCAGGTGCTGCCTTCCTGGTGCAGGGCAGTCACTAATGAAAAAGCTTCACTTGGGTGGTTTCTGCATTTCTGTCTCTGTGATTTCATCTTTCTTGACGCTCTGTTGTTGCCTGGGTTGCTACGGCTGTGCCAGCATGAGCCTGGCTCCCCTGCAAGGAATCATGAAAAGAAGTGGCTGCCTTTCTGCTCTCTTATCAAAATATGCCAGGGGTGCTCAGCAGCCTGGAAGGCCTGTGTTTGTTAATAATCCATGTCTGTAGCAGCCAGCTGTTCAGCACCTCTCCATGCCTTTTCGCTGTGCTAGTTGTTGTGGTTACTAATGCCTTTTGGAGATGCTGAGAATAGAGTAGAGCTGCTGTTGTTCAGCAGCTCTTTAGAAGTAATCCCTGTGTGAGGTAGCCAGTGAAAAACCTTGGTTATTTAACTTGGTTTAGGGGTTTCTAGTTAGGAAAGATGTCTCCAGGGAAAGCCCGTCAAGCTGCAGAAAACAGCAGTGCTGATGGCAGCCGGCAGGGCCTGGTTCACGTGTTGTGACTGGAGCATTTCCTTGGGGTTGTCACCAAGAGCACAAGGTGCCATTAGAACTGCTGGGTTTAGGGAGAGATGACAACATCTGCTTCCTACAAAAGCTGTTGCCATAGCAGATAGGTGCCTTAAGAATGGCTTCCTAATGCACTTGAGGTATTTAATGTATACCATAAGGGTTAAATGCGGTACAAAACAATTGGTTTAAGAGCCAACGTCGTTGGGCCTTACACTAAACCATGAGCATGCCTGGAATCAAGCCTTTGGGGCCATCTGTCCTTAGCCAAGCATCTCCACACCCATCACATCAGCAGTACATGGGCATGTCACGTTCAAAACTGCTTTCTGTAACCTGACTTACGATGGAACCAGAAATGGGGATGACAAAGCCAAGACAAAGACTGGTTTGCACATTTTTCCACTGCACACGTATGAGATGTACTCTGAAACAAACGAGGCTCCAGCTGCAAATGCAAGCCACAGCATGGTTAAATTCCTGACTGACTTTTTGACATGTATGATCGATCTCTAATTTCTGCCTACTGGGAGAAGGAATTTCAGTGTAAACTGTGTTTTCATTCTCCTCTTGCCACTTTAGCATGGAAAATGGTAAAATGTCATTTGTTTGTATAAATATTTTACATTCTCATTTTTCATTTTTGTTGTCTTAAACAAATCAAAATTGCTTGGGGTTGTAATAGCTTCATTTCACTGAGGCCCTTTCGTGAATCTGTAATGAGAGGTTAAATGAACAGAGAAGAGGGGAAATAAGAGTTTTGTCAGATTCTTGCAGAAAATACAAGTTCAGGACCATAAATCCCAGTGGTGCTTCATTGCACTTGGAGTCCAAGGCCTGGCTTTAGTGGAGGGTTACATTCTGACTAAAATACTTGTCAAATTAGAAACGTCATCTGTAGCTGATTAATGGGATGCAGTGCTCCTTCCTTTGTGTGCCTGGTCCAGCTTTGGGCTGAGGACCACAAGCACTGTCTCCTGTCAGCCTTTGTTGTCATGAACAAGACCAAACATCACCCTCCCCATGCACATATTTCTGGGCCAGTTGCTTTCTTCCCCTGGTTTCCGTGCTGTAGTCAGTAGGTTTTGGAGACCCATCTGCAGTCTTTATGGCTGCACATATTTATCCAAGTACTTCAAAGCACCTGGTAGAAATTGCAGCTGCCAGTTAATGTTTGTCTTCAGTATCTTGAACACAGAAACACCCTTCTCCTTCCTCCCTCTACCATTAATTTTAGCTTTGCAGGTAAAATCCATGGTATACAGCCCCTGAGAACAGTGCCAGAAGAAGAGTTGGTGCATGTGGGCCTATTCACTGTCCTGTGCTGGTCAACAGCAAATAAAGTGCTTTGCCACCATGGCCATTGGGTGATCTGGAGCCAGAGGAGTCACCTCACGCCTCTGTAGCCTGTCCACTCCAGCTTAGTTTGCACAAACCACTTGCAAGTTTGGGCTGGGAACTGTGAGATGGTTTACATTATTACATTTCCAGCCCCAGGCTCACAATCTCCACTCTTTGATCACGATTTACCAACCGTGTATTTTTTTCGAATATGTCAAGAGTAAAGCAAATTCGTAATTCCATCTCATTTTTCTTTAGCAATTATACCACTGTATGCTCAAGGTTATAAGTTACCAAGTTGAATTACGGACACAGTATGTTGAGTTGGAAGTATCGTCCTTGATAGATACTGCAGTTACTGTGCAATAATAACATACCTGTCGCATCAATATGTAGGGAACCATAACAGCATGGTTTAAAGCCTTTTTCATTGTGCTCTTTCTACTAGAACTTAGTGGGACAATTACATGAATCAAAACTGAGGCAAAGTGTCTATTAATATAAAGCCTGGTAGACAACTGTACTCCAGCTTGAAATGCCATCTTGGTGTGTTTTAACATACGCTTTACATGAACTGAAGAACTGGAACTGTATCTGAAAGAATGAGTTCTGAATGTGCATAAGAGGCAAGCTCCTTTTAAATAAATGATAGCCAGAAATCTTTTTTCTTCCCCTCAGAGCTTTGGATGTTACTGCTGTCTTCATAGCTGGATCCCTGCTGCCCTCTAGGAATTTTTAATGAAATACTGTCAGCAGTACCACCATACCTGTATTGCAAGCTGGAGTTTCCTTTATTAGTGTTCAGTAATAATGTTATTGAAAATACTTCAGATTTCTACAGGGACTGCTGAATAATCATATCTTATTTTTGTAAGACCTTCAGGAATTCTGCAAAGCCTCTCCATTACTGCAGTGTTCCTTAAGGCACTGGCAAAGAAAGCAGAAATTGACTTGTAATTTAAATAAATTAATAATTAAATCAGCTTTTTCATTCAGAATAGAGGTTGTATCATTGAACAACACTCAGTTTCAGATTTCCAGTAGAGAGATGGTGTGCAGCAAATCTGATAGGAATGTAATTTCTATCATTAGAAAGGTATTCTGCACTAAATAGCCCTTAGTAGGATATTTAGCAGGCATTCGGCATAATGGCTCTATACGTCAAAGCAAATCCCAAAATGTTAAGGAAGTTTTATTGCAAGCTGGCATTTTGTACCTCTGACAATGAGGATCAATATTGATGCCTCATCATCCTTCTTCCTCTCATAGGAAAGAATAAGTGGTATGACAACATTGTGGGGGATCTGGCCCCTGTTGTGAAAATAGTGGATTAAGTAATTGTCTGTGGTTAATGAATGCAGCTTGGTTAGCTGGGATTAGTCCAGAGAGAAGTGCAATGAAAATGCCTAACCCTGAGCAACTGAGTATCCTGAAAGGTCCATTCTAATTTAAGAAGTGGGAGAAACTCCACCACGATTGATGTGAGCACGTAAAAGCGCAGAGCATCAAACGTCAGACTGAGTCCCCTGAATTCCCTGCACAGAAATGGCACGTGGACAGCAGGGCACAGCCTGGCTGTTGGCGAGGCCTGTCCTGCCCAGACGTCCAGGCTTGTCGGGGCAGCAGGAGACAGTGGGGGGGGTCACAAGGTGGAGTTTGTGTGTGCAAAGCTGAGGGATGGATCAGTTGCCTGGTTTTCCAGGATTCCTGCATGAAATAAGCTCGATGGTACCCAGGTGCTTCTCAGCAGGAGGGTTTTCTGGAGCAGGTCCCAACACGGTGTGCACGTGCAGTGGAACTGCAAGAGCTGACTTCAGTGTTGCCTCTGACTGCTGGATTCATTCTCACAGGTAGTTAAATTCATTTTTACAGATGATTAAAAACCAAAAATCTGCTCATCTTTTATGAAGACCAAATGAGAAGGACTGCAGTGTTTTCCATAAAATTGAAAATGAAAGATTTTTGGAGTAATGTTTTTGGTTCTGGTATATTCAGTTGTGCGTTCTTTCATGATATGATTACCATTTATATCAGTAGCTGTTTGAGAAAGAAACAGGAGAGAGATTAATATTTTTATCATTAGTTAAAAATCAGCTTGCAAAAGCCTGCTGCGAGTAGGTTTGGACCAGTTTAACCTTATTGTTCTCAGTGGAAATATTCCAAACTTGCACCTCATGTTGGGGTTGGAATTGACTGGTTGCTTGTTGTGTAGTACCATGGTAATGTCTGTCATCCTATGTGATACAGAAAAAGTCTTGATCCAGAAACACAGGTTTCTATTTATATGTTGTAATCAATGAAACAGTGATGTCTGAGATGAAGTAAGCAGCTTAAAGTCAGGGCTGGTGGAAGCTAATACAAATCCCTGTAGTGAAATTAGGGATTTAATTTGCTATAGACTGATTTACATGAGGGAAAATACTATTACCTACCCTGAGTAGGTAAAACACATGATGAATTTACACTTATTGCTGTTAATGGATGTCCTGAAAACTGTTTGTCTTGCATCTGACTCCTGCAGTCTAGCACTGAGAGGTTGTTACAGAGAGGGAATTTGTTTCTTCACGAGCAGATTAATCCCCAGCACTTCTTCGAACAGCTAGGACAAATTCTTGGCAAGTCTCAAATCGAAGAGGAGCACCCTGGGCAGCCTCTGTGAGCAGAGCAGGGTGTGGGGAGTGGGTCACAGGGTCACTGCAGCCACTGACCCTCCTGTAGTGGTGAGGTCTATGCCCCACTGATTATCACTGTTGTTTATGTATAATACTCTGGGATTTCCCTCCCCGGTTCCCCACACTGTGGTGTAGCCTCACTGCAGTCTCTGTTTCCTGAGGTGTGGATAGGTTTGGGTGTATATCTGTCCTTTTTTTAAAAAAAACTTGAAATAACTCCAGCATATGTCATGTCATACAGCTCGGTGGTTCTCAGCCCAGGCAGGTTCTCTGTGCCCAGCTTTCTGTTCACAGACCTCACATGCCAGCATCACCTGGGACCTGCCCTTCCTCTGCCTTTGAGGCTGTGGATGGTGTTACCACATCTCACACCTGTTCAGCGATTTTGAAAACCTCAGGTGCCTCCTGTGCCCTCCTACTGCTGTGTTTCAGCTCTGGCTGTGCTTTCAAGGGGAGTGCAAGGACCTAGGACCCTTCGGTTAAGGGCACCGAAGCAAGTCAGCCCACTGCTGCTGGGCAGGTACAACCTGCTGGAGTCCTCAAGTCTGTCCTTCAAGAGGCACTGGGGTCTAAATGCCATTTATTCCTGGTGCATAAGGAGCCAGATGCTTATCTTGCTGTGACACATACCTGAGGCTTTTGTTCTCACGGGAGACGTTAATGCTGCTCCTGATAAGTGTCGCTCCCTCCTGTTGTGTGGCTGGTGCACCCCACCAGCCGGGGGGAGTCAGGAGGTGTGTTGATTCAGTAGCTCAGCTTTCCTGTTGAAACTGGATCCTGAAGCTAGGAATGGAATGGAGGTTCCCACTCGGCAACTGAGCTTGAAATGCCTCCCCTGTTACCCACTCAGGGAGACATGGACAGCTGCTGAGTTGGTGCTTTGTGCAATTTGCCATTATTTTTCTGAGTCCGTAATTTCATTAGTGTCTCTGATGGAGGAGTTACCTTTTGGGTTTACTTGGGGTTTCTGTTTTTGTTTTAGATTTTTTGTTTCTATTTTTATGAATCAAATAATTTTTCGCTTTGAATTTGAAGCACAGACTGTTTGTGTATGGTGTGTTTACAGCATTTTCAGCAGAGGATTTAGGCTGAGAATAGCTCCATGACCGCATGCAATATGTGGCTCATTCAGAAGGCAGCTTTTTATATCAGTAACTATCCTATGTGCCTTGAAAACTGGTGTGTCAGTAAATTTCTGTTCTTGTGGTAGGCCAGTGAAGAGTTTATGCTTACTTGATAGGGCTAAATTCTGCTTGTCTTGCTCTCTGTAACCTCACAGACCAATCATGGATCTTACTTTGATCAGCAGTTGAAGTAGGTCCTTATTTTCTAAGTCATCACAAACACTAAAGTATTCACAGACCTTTTCATTAAAGATCTCTAATTATCTTTGACCATTTGCAGATGACATGATAGAAAAAGTGTTGAAGTTGTGTGCCACAGTAGATAAAGGTCTTGCCATCAGGCTGTATTGTGGATCCGTACAGCAGCCTTGTTTTTCCAGTGCATTGAACTTTTGGTAGTGCCATGGGGAAAACTGTACTGGCTTACAGCACTGTGTACGTGCAGGGTGCAGAGAGGACAAATGTCAGGTGTACAGGACAGCGATATACTTGCTATTCATTAATTACTGTTTCCAAATCCATTGTAATCTGAAATTTTATTAATCTAATTTTCTGTGTTTTGATGAGTCTTTCATAAATTTCTAGTGCAGTGAAGCTTCCAGGTTCTGGCCTTCACAAATGAACAAGTAAATTACTGGTTCCCAAAACCTGGCTGTGACACTTGGCAGTTTCTTTGCTGTCTTTGCCAAAAATGGCTTTCTGAACATTATTTGCTTTGAGTCCGTGGTCAGAATCAGGAACTACTTTACGTTTAAATTAACATCTCAGGGACTAAAGACAGAGGAAGTGGGTTTGGGTATAGGAAATATGTGTGGCTAGTTTGTTTGCTTGATTTTTAAGTAAGGTCACTCTACACTTGCCCAGGTGAGAAAATGCAAGGTTTTCTTTCAGAACTTGAGAATTCTTCCTCCCTTCCCTGAATGCAGCCTGGGAACAATTTCAATGTGGTTTGTCCTCAGAGCAGATTTGCTTTTTTAAATGGTTGGCTCTTGAAAATCCCACAGCCCCCCTCAACTTGCTCCTTTCTACACTAAGGGTTTTGGCTTATACCTGATACTAGGATAACTTCTGTGGATAGAATTTCATTCCTTTAAAAAAACCCAAATGCACACACCAACAAAATACCCAGCAAAGATGTGTTTAGATGACAGCTACATTTCAATTCCCAGATGTACATCTTAACCCCAAAATGAAGTTCGTTTCACTCAGCTGAACTGCTTGACCTCACTCTCTTACTGCAGAGAATGTTTGACCACTAAAGTTTGTGGTGCAAATGACACCAACCTGCCAGTTTCTTTCTAGCCCTGTATATTGGGTAGGATTAGCAGTTTATCCCAAGTGTAGTGTGCAAGCATAACTCTTCTCTAATGGAATTGCATATTGCTAGCCCAGCCCTGGAATCAGTGTCTGCCCCATCTTCCTTCCCACCATGATTCCTGCACCTCCATGCACACACTAGAAACCTCCTTTCACCCTTGAGAAAGAGCTTCAACCATTCCATCCTTCCTTGTTCTTGTCCAAGGAATGTTTTCAAGGCTAACAGTACCTTTAAAAATAATAAGAAGGACACTGAATTCTAAGGCTGGAATGGCAAGTGACCCTAGTGATAGGATGGCATGCAGGCAGCTGATTTGAGGATGCAGCCACCACGTTTCATAAAATAACTGTTGCAGATTTACTCTTGTGAATTTACTACTGAATTGTTTTCTGTATGCAGGCAAGATTTTCCTGTGTGCAGTGAAGGTACTTCTGTCTACCCATGTTAAGTGTCCTTCCAACTAATCAGATACCCATGCTGGGAATGAGATAAGATGTAATTTTGTTTTGACTGCTTCCAAGGTCAGAGCTGTTGTTTGCATGGCTTCAAGCAGATTTGGTAGGCTGCTGATATCCATGTCTGTCTTCTTTTGATGATAAGCCTCCTTTGTCCCTTGGAGGGAGGGGAGAAACGGAGAGGCCAACTGCAAAACTGTGTTTTGCAAGGCATTGCAGGTGAATTCTGTGGATGTTGGAGCAAAAAGCTGTGGAGCTGCCTGGAAGGTTGCTTATGACCTAAGCTGCAGGCAGCATGCAGCAGTAGTGCATTTTGAGCAGTGTTTCCCTGTTCCCACGTTTAAAACAGCCAGGGTCTCTCTGAGATCTGCACAGCTAGATTGGACAAGAGCAAGGGTCGTGGTGAGCTGTTGGCAAGGTATGCAAAACCTCTGGTGGTGGTCTGGGGTTGTGGTGAGCCATGCTGTGATGGTGATGGGAAGTGGTGGGAGCAGCCCATCTTCTGGTCAGAGCAAGTTCAGCTGGGGACCCTGGCAAGTGATGACAGGGAGTCAGTTCCATGCCTGAGCTAGCACAGGTGACAGGAGTTCCTGGCCTCTGCAGTAGCATGGGTAGCAGTAAAAGGGCTCTCTTGGCACATAGCAGTACACATTAACTGGGGTGGGTGAGCACAGCCTGCTCTAGGATGGCTCTGAAGTTCTCTGCAGAAATGTTGTGCAGTGACTACTTTTTCAGTGCCTTTAGAGAGGTCACATGCATAAAAGCCAGCTGAGAATTGCCATCTCCTGAAGGCGTGAGGCTGGCACCTTCCTTGCTACAGCATTCTCTGAGGGAAGTCCACAGTCACCACCAGCTTCTGACACAGCAGGTTTTGTGCCTGGCTCTGGTTTTTCCCCAGTTGTGTGCTTAAATACTGATGGAGACTGAAGTGGTTCTGTTGCCATCCCTGAGAACAGATATGCTGTCTGGGAGGTCCGGTTTTGTTTGGTAGTGTCCCAGAGAAATTTAGTTTGTTCTGCAAACAAACTCTTGTTCAGAGGTTTTACTGAGGCAGTGTGCAGCTGCTTCCATAGGCTTGAAGCCTTATTTTAAAGCTCAGCAAAAGCAAATAAATGGATGTGTTGATCAGACATGCCAGTGTTGCAGCTGCCCCACACCAGCAGACAGTGAGGTGGAATGTTTCATGCAGGCTTGTATGTACATTGAATTTGCTGATCAGGTGGAGTTGGATGAGGCTAATTTGCCCATAGCACATTGGGATGTGCAGTAGCAGCGTGCTGGTGTGTAGGTGACAGTGTTGTACCTTGTACAGTGAGGGTGGCACAGTTACTGATGAGCAGATCTCTTCCTGATCTGCTGTTTTATGGAGCTGTAAAGGAGGTCTTCTGTGTTGCTGTGGGAGGGGATTGCTGGGAGGAGATACTCTTCTCCAGTTGCGGTGTGGTGCCTCCCTCTCGTGATGCAGCATGAGTGGGCTGTGTGGATTCATTGGTCCTTCTGTGGGACGTGGGATTTCATTGTGTGATGGCAGGATGTGCTGCAGTTGATTGGTAGACTTCAAAATGCTGCTTTTAGTCTGGGAGAAGTAATTCAGTAGCAAAGTTAAATGAAGGGAATATTGCACATGGTTGGGTTTATAGGGTACCTGAGTTAAAGTAATGGAGCAAAGCCAGTTCATTGTTGGTTCATTGGCTGTTCACATATATGTATCTGGAGGGTCGATCCAGAGTGTCTAAGTACTGCTGCCACCCAGTCCTCTCCCGTGGCTCTTCCAGGGTATGTGTGTCCTTGTCCAGTGACTCCTCCATGGGGTTGAAACTTGTATCCCCATTATCCCATCCCCAGAGGTCACTCCTGAGATCCTGTCGTAGCACAAACACAGCCTTTTGTGGCCTCTCCGCCTTGCAGTTTATGGGTTACTTCTTCAGATCCATGAGGTCAGGAGAATTAATCACATCAAAAAAAAAAAGGAAAAAAGGTGGCTAGACCTTGTAGGGAAACAAGGTCTCCCTTTTAAACATGGAAATATCACTCCCCATTTTAGTGAAGAGTTAACTTTTTTCATGAGGACTTTTGCTTCAAGAGCACCATGTGGTAGGAGACTTTTCCTTATTTATGGGAATCTTTGCTTTGGAAGCCTCCAGTTTTGATGTCTAGATGGGTGTGTAAGGATTTTGCTCCACAAAGAGGGTTCCATTCCTACCCACCCATTCATGTGTAGATAAACACCTTCATTTTATCACTACATACTGGAGCAGGGCTGTTGGACATGGTACCTGAGTCCTGCTGAGAAGCAGTTACTGAAAGAATTAACCTTTCAGTGACCCAGCCTCTGTGGCAACAAATCTGTCTCCCAGGCCTAGGAGTGTGGTGTATATTTTAGTGCAGTCGTGGAAGTTGCCCTAGAAGGTCAAGAGCAGAGATCTGTGAGCTTAGTTACATGGCTAAGCAAAATCTATTTTAGGGAGAAAAGCTATTAAACTGCAGAAATCTTATTAGCAGTCCTAAATGGTAGACTTTGCTATTAGTTCTTTGAATTGCAATCTTGGTATGTTTGAATTCTTCAGATTTATTTGAGGCATTCTTCTGAGAATTGTGCCTACATGGTAGGAATGCACAGTGACATTTAGTTTAATAAATTGATTCATTACCGCTAGATTTGTTTACCACTCTAATTGTATCATTATATTTCCACTATCGTTTTGAATTAACTTACACCGTCCCCTCAGATCCTGCTGCCATTTTCATTTTCTCTTCCATGGGATGTTGCCTCATTTATAATTATTTTATCAGCATTTAAACAGTGTTCCATGTCAGAATAATAAGCAGAGTAAGGCAGAAGCATTTGTCCCCATTTAGCGTATCTGAAGGTCAGGAAAATGGCACAACTTCTCCACGATTCCCGAGTAAGTCAGTAGCAAAGAGCTCTGTGACTCTGGAAAACAGGTTTTTCTCTTCTATCCTGTGCCAGATTATTGGAAAATTCACATGGCAATTCAGGCATACGCAGTGTAACTACTCTGGTAACTGAGTACTGGAGCAACAGACCAACCTGGTCACTGGGGCACAGAGCTGAGTCTGTGAGCCTTTGGGACTGTGTAAATCTGTTTGTTGATCTGTCAGGGTACTGTCAGCTGGAACAGAAGTTACTTCTGTAAGTAGTCCAGGCCCCTAAGAAGGAAGGCTCGTGGATTACTGCTGCCAGATGCCTTTCACGGCATCTATAGTTAATCCTCCATTAGAGGAGAAATCATCATGTTCTTTTATGTAAATTCAGTTTATTTACTCTGTGCATATCAGTTACAGAACAGATGAATCTGAATGTCAAAAGGGCCGTTTGCCCACTCAGTCTCTATCCAAGGGCTAAAACCTAATTCACTGGCAGTCATTCTGCATAAGAAGCGAGTGTAGTTAGGGACTGTAAAGAAGAGAGAAATCATGGCAGAAAACACTCCCCTGCTGCAGCAGACAGAGGCAGGAGCTTTATCCTACAACAGGTCAGTGCAGCATTTCTCAGAGGCTGAGTAGGAATACAGGAATGGCTTAGGAATGCAGGAATGGATACAGGAATGGCTTTTTTTGAAGTGTTGTCCCTGAAGTGTCACACAGGTGTACCCAGGTGAGATTTTCCTTGGCTCACTACTCAGGTATAGCTAGCAGCCTGGCCACAGCCAGCACGACTCTCACTACAGCCTGGTTCTTGTATTGTGGACCCTGCTTCCCAGTTGGGGATTTTTAGCCTGGTTTGAGGTGCTTCCTCCCATAGCCAGGTCACTTCTTTCTCCATCTGTGGGTACTGTAGCAGCTCTAGCTGGAATAGTATGGCTTCTTTTCTTTTTAGCAGGGTGTCTTTTGGTCATTCAGCTCACTTCTCATGCCATTCATTTTGAACAAGCCTTTTCTGCTCAGAAAAAATCCCCAGCTACTGGGCTGCCAAGCTTTAGCTTCTCGACTTCAGTGCTGTGTAGCCACAGAGTGATTTGCAATGCTGGGCATCAGCTGATGTTGTATTTAATATATACGGAACATGATGAGATTAGCTGGATTTGACCATCTGTCGATACGCAAAAATTAAGCTGTACTAAGTTTTAGTCTCTTTCCCTGTTTAATTAGCCGTAATCAACTTGAGTTTTTCTTTTTGTAAGATTTCATTATGGATTAAAAAGTTACTGTGTAGTTCTTGCATGAATATTTGGGCTTATAACTTCAGAATGTAGCATGTGTGATGGAAAGTGTATTCTTGTTCAGTTTGTGATCAATAAGTGTTTTTATAGTAGAATAATAACAGGAAGAAACACAAAGAACACAGTTCCAGGGAATTTGCTTAAATACTTGAACATTCAAAGTGACTTTGTATCCAATTTACTTTCTCGACAGTTTGGAAAGTGACAGGGGGAAGTATGCTTGCAAAGGATCACAGAGATGTTTTGAAGAGGAATTCTTTGAAACGAAGTGAAATTTGCAATACGGGCACAACACATGCTTGGGTCTCATCTAAGCATTGTCTTTCAAGTATTTTCCTTTGCTCCCTCATTTTTTATTTTGAAAACCTGAGCAGATGCTGGTATGTAGGAAAGCACTTCTGCATCTCCCAGCACTGGCTGAGCAGCCCTTCAGAGAAGGGTTTGATGAGACTGGTTGCACTCCATCTCTGTGTAGGAGCAGGAACATCCCCAGACTGCAGCCATTTATTTACACAGACTCTTCTAAGGCTGCTGTATGCTTATTAGTGTTGGCTTTGGGCAAGGTAGACTTAGAATTTAGCTCTGTGTGAGTGCATAAAACAGTACCAAAATGAATGTTTCATTTTTGGAGAGAAAACTGCAAAGAGGAAGTGATTTCAACCCAGGGGCTGATTGCATTGTGCCTGATAGATTGGCCACAAAATTGGAGGAGGCTCTGTGGCACTTGGGAGAAGCGACTCCACTTTCACATGATGGGGAACTTCTCTTTGTCTGGCAGCTGCTGGCTATACCATAAAATACTTGAAGAAATAACTCAAAGTGCTGTGTCAGGCTTACCTGGGATTTCTGCTCAGCTCTTGGGAGTGTAGCTGTGTCTCTACACAGGGTGTGCCACCTAAAAACACCCTGCTTGAGGGCAGTCTCCCTCTCTCTCCGTGGTAAGTGCCTGGGTACATTCCAGAGGGACTCAGCAGTTCAGCTTGGATAAGCATCACAGTTTGTGTCCCTGTCAGAAGACTTAACACAGGAAACCTTACAAGAGCTGGCTTTCTCATAAACTTTCTGATGCTCGCCAGTTCATGCCACTGATACCGAGAGTCTTTCTAAGATATCCGGGTTACCTTTCCAAAAAATCACTTAAGGTTTGGCAACTTCCATGTACAACATGATATGGGATCCTACAGTTCCCTCTATGTTTTGAATAGGTGATGAACCTTGGTGATGCATTTAGTAATGTTACTGGCAAATATTCATCTCTCACTGACTTCTATCTTACAATATATTCTTTTTTGTTCCTGTTCTTATAAAAATATGTTCTACCATATATGCTGCATGGTTTAGAGACGGTTGCTTGCTATGTCTGTGTTCAGCTAACTTAACAAAAAAGTATTCCATGCAATCCATATGGAAATAACATCCTGAAGTGAATAGGAACCTGACAGTGAATGAGTTACCTTTCTTTTGAATGTGTAAACTTAGTCTAAGCACAGGACAGAATTTTAAAGAATCCATCAAAAGAACGTAACTGATTAATCAACAATTCTGTAGATTTCAACATAGCTAGAGAATCTCGTTAAACTTCATTGAAATCTCTTTGTCTAACTTCAGCTAACAGTAGCATGCTCTTCTACTGTTCTGTGAGGACATCAGAAAGTTGTACCAACTTCTATAGAGTGGCCTCAGTTTACAGGACACATGGTGGTTATGAACAGTAAATTTTTCAAGGGAACCAATGGCAGTTAAATTCCTGTTTCCTCAGTAGCATTTGTATGTCATCATTAGGTCCTTACCTAAGCTTGTAACTTTCTCCTGGTTAAGACTTTGTGTTTCTTGAGAGGGTCAGTGATTACTTGGAGGATAGATGCTGTCTCTTTAGTATTAGTGTCTGCTGAGTGTGTGGCTTTGAAACCACTTAAGCCTATGGCTAACTGAGCTCAAGTCTTTGATAGGCTCTCTCTGAATAGCCCAGTGATGTACTTGCAAATGAAAAGATTTCACAGAATATTCTGAGTTGAAAGGGACCCACAATGTAAGAAGCAATAAACAAATTTCCTTTAAGCTGAACAGCTACTGTTGGAGTTACACATAAAAATTCCCTCTGGGATCATTCTGTGCTCATCAATGAAAAGGGAAATGTGGACCATAATATCAACATGTCTCTGTGTCATAAATATAACAGAACAAGGCTGAAATGAGGTTTCTGTTCATCCTGCTCTATTGCAAGGTATGGAGATGTACAGAACACTATGCTCTGTTTGTGCTTTGCAGATAACTGATGTTTGATGGCTCTTTCCACATGAAAGCTGTGCTTGAATTTGACATTTCAGAGACTGAAATGTCTAAAGGACTGGAGAGTTGAGCTGATAATTCATTAAGCGGCACGCTTTTGTTTGAGTTAATACTGAATTGATGTCCTAAAATAGCGCTAAGAGGCACAGTGTTCCTGGAGATGGTTGATTTTAGATGAGCTGTGGAACAAATGTCCTGAACTGATGACTAAAATCTCCTGCTACTTTAGATAAGCAAGGTTGTCTTATGCTGAGACTTAACACTGTATTAGGTAATTGTTTCTGACTTACGCCAATTAGCCCAATGCTTTATTGAATAACTTATTCTTGATTTATTTACTAAACTGCCAAAACATGAATTTGCATTATTAAATAAGTGATGCTAAAATAAAATTACATGTATGCATAATATATACTTGCTCATTTAGGATATTTGCATCCTTTTGGTTTTGTGTCTGTGCCACAAAGAGCTATTACTTCTATCTGTGATTGAGTTTGAAGTCTGGTGTGAGCTAACATAACTGGCTGGTCTCTGGAGAAATGAAGTATTTCTGTGTTTGGGCCTAACTCAGTGCAGACTGGAAAGCACCATGTCCAGAAGTAGGGAGGAGTATGGTCAGTTTGTGATGGAGAAGGGAAACTGCTTTTCCTGGAAGCTGTTGGAAAGATATTATCTTTTCTGTCTATTTACAAAATAATTGTCTGTAAAATTAGAAGGCATACAGTGTTTTCTGTGTTTGGGGCAGATCACTCTGCTTGTCAGCAGTGGCCATAGACCACTGTATGAGACAGAATTTCAAAGACTGTCTCAAGTTACGGCTTAGCCACAATTCACTGTCCTGGGATACTCGCTGGTTCCCTCCTGATGAAAGTACTTTTTGGCTGGCCTCTCTGAAGAATTACCACATGAATTTAGGTTTTTCTGTGCTGAGTTAATTCCCCACCTAGTGTTGTGCACACAAGAGCATGTTTAGACTGATAAAACAGCATCTCGATTTTTACCTGCTGAAGGCTCAGGATATTCCATATTCATGAGGAACAGAGAGCTTAATGAGTAGATGCTGAGAGCTGGAGAGCTTAATGAGTAGATGCTGAGAGCTGAATTGAGCATGTGCTTTGAATGTTGTTCTTGTTAGTCTCTGAGGACAACCTTGCTCTGACATCCTGGCATGCTGGCTTTGCAGCCTGAAGTTCACATGCCAATGTATATATAGATAAGTCTCCCCAGTCTCTGGGCGAATTTACACTTGAGGACTTCCATTCGGGTATTGATCCTTCCTTTCTTAAAATCATCAGAAGTTCTAATTTCCTGCTAGATCAAATGCCATACAAATATGTGCTGTGGACCTGACCTTTCAGAAAAATCCATTTCAGGTTGAGTGTTTGCACTTCAGTGCAATTCATGACGAGAGGCTGAAAAGCAAAGAAAGAATTTAGTAGCACAGGACAGTCATTTATTTCTCCAGCAGCAATAGCTCCAGGATCTTGTTTTTTCTCAAAACAGAGTCCTCACAGTCAAATTGTTTTAAAGCATCTTTCTACATGTTTGACTATGATTACACCAGCAAATGCATGGGTCTTTTCCCCCACTCTCCTTAGAGGCAAAGACGGATATATATATATGCAGACTTTCTCCAAAATCAACTTGGAGATCAGCCAAATTTCAAGTAACATAATGGTCATTTTGGTGTCCAACTTGAGATACTTCAAAGAAAGTTCTTGTTCTCAAATGACAATAATTTATCTCCAAGTGTGTCAGGGCAGAGAAAATAAGTTTGCTATAATAATTCATATTTATGCTTTTTTTCTTAGAATAAATTAGTTACAACAGGTAACATTGAAGACATCCATGAATTCTTGCCCTACCACTAATATTTGACATTATGTGACCCTCAAACTCCTCCTTTCACAGGTCGTTGAAAAACTCATGTTCTTCTTTCTGTGCTGTTTATTCTAGGAGGTCACAAACAAGTTTTGCTGTCTGTAAGGAACCAAGCTGTAGTTTTGTGTGTACAAGTTCTAACTAAAAAAGCCACAGTAGGTTTTAAATAGTTTATGACATTAGGCAAACCCCTGCTTTATTTTTATTTTCTTGAACTCATAGTTGTAGAGGAAAGCTCTTTGTGGTTGAAGTTTTGAAAGCAGGGCACTGTAAGAGCACTGTACGTGTATATAGACAAGTGTGGCATACAGTGTTTTTTCTCTAACTGGATCAGTATTTTATATGTCTCAAATTCTAGTAGTAATGAAGGATATAGAGGAGTGGATTTCTTATGGCGAGTCTCTGGGTTTTTGCTTATTTATACTTTTCACATCTTCCTAACAGAAAAAACCAAAAACAACAACAAAAAATTGCTGTGTTTCATGTTAGTGCCAGAGCATGTGTTTAGTATATTTTCAGTCAACTGGTCTCTTCACTCTGGTGACTAGAGGGTTGAGGCAATGGCATTAAGGTGAGTCACGGGAGGCTTAGGTTGGATATTAGGAAAAGCTTCTTCACCCAGTGGGTGGTTGGGCACTGGAACAGGCTCCCCAGGGAAGTGGTCACAGCACCAAGCCTGACAGAGCTCAAGAAGCATTTGGACAACGCTCTCCAACAAATGGTATCATTTTGGATGTTCTCCTGTGTAGAACCAGGAGCTGGACTTGATCATCCTTGTGGTTCCCTTCCAACTGGGGATAATCTATGAGTCTGTGAGTCTGACTGCAATGGAGCAATTTCTATTCTATAAAAGTATAACTTGCATACTGTAAATCTGACCTTTTTTCCCTGATCCATCTGCTTTGGGGAGTTCCTCACCAATCTTTATCATACCAGCAGGAAGAATGTGATGTATGGCTGAAAAAAAAAGGAAAAGAAAAAATTTTTTTTTGCTGTTGTGTGGTCTCACAGAGCTTCAGTGTAAATCAAGTGGAACCATCAAGGGATGCAGAAAATGTTACCAGCAACTTTTAAAACAGCTGAGAAGGAGAACAATAGAACAGCAAACATGCAGTTTAGACCGCATTTTATATCACAGCAATGCTGACAACATTGAAAAATTCTGGAAAGCTGAAAACTATTAACAGTAAGGTAAAAGAAGCGTGCCTGACTTCTCCCTGGTACTGATTAACTGGAAAGGCAGTGGTGTGTGCTTAGGGGCTGGTGAAGTGTAGAGCTGTGATGGGGTCCACACAGCTCGATGGACTTTTATTACAACCTGTAAACAAAATGTTCTGGGCGGTGTGCCCTGAGCAAGAAGAGAGATGAGATTTTCAAGTGAGCATGGCCTTGGGAAAGGGCAAGATACAAAAGTGAACTGTGCTGGTACCAACATCTTAGTGACAGGGAAGGGTAGGGTGAACAGGCTGTACAAAATAGGTACCACTTGGGATCTGTGGCTGAAGATGAGGTGGGGAACTGTGAAGTCTGTTCGAAGCATTGCAGAAGTTCAAACTAGGAATAAAGGAAGGGCTGCAAAAGTAGAGAGGAAGAATGAGACATGCCTGGAAAGATTAAAGCGTTGGGAAAAATTCGGAGCTCTTATATTGTACAAGGGTTGATTTGAATTCACTTCTCTTTTTCTCATTAAAGATCTCTTTCTGAGACAATTATAACTGCTGATGGGCAAGCATCACAGTTTTTTGGTCAGATATTTAAGCAATAATTACAGCTAGGCAGTACACAAAATGCTTAAATATGGCATTGCTTTTATGCTTTTATTGTGCAAAACACTAAGCTTACTCTTACAGACTGCAGTTGTAGCCCTGCAGCACAGAAGGGACCTACCTGTACAGAGTGTTCATTGTGTTACACATGAGGAATCCATTTCCTGAGCCTGATTTCAGGTAACCAACAGCAGCTGGTTCAGTGCTTCATGAAAACAGTTCATTCTGTTGAAAAAGCCCTGCTGTCATCCAGGCATTCTGCAAGTGGGGAAATTGTGCTAGAGCACAATGCCCACCAGGGAATGTACTTGTGTTAGCTGTCTTTTGCCATTTAGCACTTAAATTAGGCTGCAGCTTTTATGTTGAAAAGCTAATCTGCCCCCCTCAAAAAAATACACCCATAGTGCAGAAAACTGCTGTTGAGGATTTTTAGTGCAAAAGATTGGCTGGATAGGAGCAACAGAAAATTATATTTGTACTGAAGAATTTAAAAAGCTGTATCTTCATTACTGACTTGTTCACAGTTACTTAATTCCCTTTCTAGGAAAATATGTTAGTTCTTTGTGAAGAGAGAAATTGAATAGTGCACCTGATGTGGTTTGGTAGTAAAAAATGGCAATTTTGATAGCTCTGTATTTCAAAGCTGAGATTTCTCAGTGGTGGTGCCATTAGTCAGTTAAAACCCACAAGTGATACAAGTGTGTATCTGGCCACATATATGCCCTTTGAGGAGACTAAGCAACCTTGAGCCAAACAAGAACAGCAGATGAAACAGGTCAGTCCTGGCAGATTGTAACTGGAATTGTAGTTCATGTATCTCCCTAAACCCAATCTATTACCTGTCATCAAGGCTTTAGAGGTAATGCAACTATGTAGCATTTTTCTGATGACAGGACTTTTTGCATGATCATTAAGAACTTGGTTCTCCAGACTACTTTTTTTTTGTAATAAAGAAAAAGAAGGCAGTGACTTGAACTTAGGCTGTATACTCCTTTCTTCATCTCAGATGAACAAAGAGTGGAGGCTGTAAATTCTTGGTCAAGTTTTACACAGTCCAGAAGAACAGGAGCAATGACCAGACGTGCAAATAAAGAAGCTTTTAAGAATTATAAATAAACAAACAAAATAACAGAAAAAACCACAAACATACACACAGAGCAAGTTTCAAGAAGCTTTGTCTCTTTCTGATCTTTAAATTGGTCTTGTGAGATGCAACATTTGTTATGCTTTCAGCACAGATTTTCACTTGTTATGAAGAAAGGTTTGTCAATGAATTCTGGACCTAATAAGCAATTAAAATCTCATTAAAATATAATTGCATTCTGAAGCTTAGCTCCTTCCTTTGGCTTTGCAAATTTCAGCTTGTGCTCTGACCAAGCTTTTTGCAGTTAGGTTTTTTCCACTGTCCCAGCTGGAATGAACATAAAGCATTTTAGTGTTTAAACTGATTTACCAGTTCGATGGCAGTTTGAAGGATATATTGTCCCTGTCAGCTCAGTGCAGGAACCCGAATCATCTTTGAAAGAAGCCATGTGTGATTTTCATCAGACTCCAGGGGTGCAAGGTTCATGAGCATAGGCAGTGGCCAGCAGAAGAGTTCTTACGTTTCATTAAAGTCAGGCATGATTATAAGTTTAACAGCTATAATAGAGTTTCTTGTCTCTCTTGAGGATAGAGGGATCCCATAGTTGCCAGCATTGGTATATGGAAGACAGACATGTGGATTTGAACTGTAGCTCATCAGTATGTCAGGTCAGGCTTCTGTGCTTACAGCAGTAGTGGTTAGTGTTGTGTCACTATCAAGGTTGGTTAATCATAACTTCTGTTTTGTTCTCAAAGAAGGAATTTCATTAGGGGGGAAAAAAAAGGAGAATAAGGTTGTTCTTCTTCTTCTCTAATATTCTATTATCCTCCCAAACTTGCAAAGATGATTTTCTGCTTCGGATTAAAATGCCTGAATACAAATGCTTTCAAGTGAAAGTTGATGAAGGAAATTCAGGTGGGTTTTTCCAGATAAATAGATGAAATATGTCACTTACCGTGCAGTTCATTTGCAGCAAAGGGGAAAAATTAGGAACGCAAAGTGTAGTGGAAGAGTCGTGAATTTTATCATAATCATTGGTGTTTTGCTTTTGAAGAAATAGTAACTGGAGTCCTGATCAGGAACAATAAGTTACATAGTCGTGTCATCCACCTGAACAGAGCAGAGCATGCTGTGAGGTGATGAGTACCCAGGAATCTCAATTTGAATACCACATGGAGGTGCATTTAGTGTATTCATCTAAAACATCAGAAGGCTAAAATTCTACTATTTAGCATTTTCCTGAGGAAACAAATATAAAGCATACAAGCAGGAGGATGGTTCTAAAGAAAACTGAGTGAGTTCCGTTGTAAGGCCAGTCTGCCTTTCATATTTTTTCAGTTCCTAAGTTGAGAGTAAGGGTTTCAGAAACTGTGGCTAAGAGAAATGCTCAAGGGAGTACAAAACTGTTTCACTTTGAAATAGGTCCCCAGTTTTATTTTACTTTTTTTTTATTTGGTTGGAATGTGAATATTCTTGTGAGGTTGGCCATGACATTCTCAGCTCAGAAAAATCGGATTAATCCTAGTTTTTTGATGTTCCTCCTGGGAGAAAATTCTCTCTTAAACAGTTGGTATGAATTTAATCCTTTCACATTCCATTCTCAAGAATGCTGGAACTACTGTTCACAAGAAGCAAGATGCTTTTAAAAGGACAAAGGCAATATTTCATCCGGAGTTCAGCCCGGGTACATTCAGGTAAAGGACAGGTGTTGGATTAGACAGGAAGAGTCTGCAGAGTAGTAAAAACACCTTTCAGGACTGAATGCCAGAATGTCTGTGCCTTCTCCTTTAATTGATGGGCGATAAGAGGCTGGAGAGCTGTTGAGCCTGGTACTTAAGGAAACAATCCCCGTTAAATGCGGTCTCTGCTGTCAGTGCCTCTCTGAGTGTGTGCTGTGGTGCTGCATGGGCAAGTGCAGCTCTGTCCCTGTCCTTTCCCGTGCTGAGTGGATCCCTGCAGGAACTGGCCTCAGTGTTTTGATCGTGGGTTTGTTTTTTTGGTTTTTTTCCTGGTTAGAATCCGTTGCTGGTACTGGAGGTACCAGCAGCATCAGCCTGTGTGGCACCCCAAGCAGGCAGGATGGAGTACTAGGTACTGGTATGGATGTTAAGGATAGATTCCTTCAATAAATTCATTCATTCCTGATGCTGCCAAGAAAATAAAGCGGGTTACGGATTGGTTAGGGCTGCAGGAGTAGCATTATGGGACGTTGTAGTTTTGAGACTCCAGACAGTGTAGATCCAATTACTTGTGGCCATTTCCAGAGGCTGGAATATACGGGATGTACACATCAGTTGTGTAAACAGCAGCTTTTCATCTTGAACATGCCAGAGTCAGCTGCTTTGGTCAGGTAGCCTGGCTTCTGCTCCTTCCAGCTCCTGTGACACCTGCAACGAAGGGAAAAAGGTGGAGGAAAAAAGCGGAGTTCATATTGCAGGCCCTTGAGTTGGCTGTTCACACCCAGGCCACAACACACAGGCTTAGGTGGAATGCTGGAAAGGGAATTGGAGAAGGCATAATCTGAAGCTATAAAACAACACAGATAAAATTGATATGGTTTACTCGTGAAAAAGAGTATGGATTCACATCGGCAATGAACTTCATGCTGAGCACTGTTTTCTAGTTGATGTACTTCGTGCCGGAATCTGTGGTATGAATAGATGTTTGGTTTTTGGAGATTGTGATCTTCTCATGCTTCATTATAATCATAACCATAGTATTAAAAGGAAGAAAAGAGAGGAAGTGGAGATTTTAAACAGTGTCTTTCAGAAGTGCCCTGCAGAGCTACTGAAGATTCAGAACGGTCTTTCTAATTCTATTTTTGTTTTTCTAATATTTCTTGTCTGAGATGACTTCTTTCCCAAATCATGGTTATTTCTTCTTGTCTTCCCTCTGATCTTGTTAATTTTGTGTTTAAAATACAGTCCCACTAAAAATTCATATTGTCAAATCCAGGTGGTATTGTATCCCAAAATATGTTTTGATGAGGCTTTAGTTAATGAATAATAACTACATTAACACACAAGTAGGAGAACCCTGCAAGATCCAATGTATTGCTGTGAAAGAAAGGGATTGAATTACGAAGTAGATCCAGAATTGCTATAGAATGCTGAAGCTCCTTCTGTTACGAAAGCTTCACTTTCTCATGACAAGGTAATGTAACCAAACATTATGCTCTCCTTCTCTGCAAAATCAGATTGACTGTGTATGGGCTGAATGGGTGTTTACCTGAGTTAAAGTACTGCTCTGGAATTCACACTGTAAATAAACTAGCTAGACTTCTGGGATTAACCCACTCTATCTGGAGAACACCCTCCAATTTGTCATAACATGATAACTCAGTAAATATTACATAATCTGCTGAGCAAATATTACATAATCTGTTGAATTTAAATATACAGGCTATTAAAAGAATATGGATCAATCTGACAGCAACTGAGAGGAGGACCATCCCATGTCATCTTTTCTGTTGTCTCTTTAGTAAAAGATACGAGGTCACCACTTTTTTTATTCCTGGATCTGAGATGTATTTTGTGTATGCATTGGCTTTGTTCCTTTTTGTATGACAGCTTACAGGATCCTAGTCCATTTAAATGAAAAAAAGCTGCAGTGCAATATAAGTAATTTTTTTTCAGTTACCAACCACGAAAAGGACTCAACTGTGAGGCATGATTTTTCTCTATACTGTGTTTATTACTATTACATTTCATAGCTGTGACAATATCGTGAGATTTTATGCTTGTATCTTTATTTTTTTGTCTTTTTTGGGTGAGAACTCTAGATAATCTGTAAAACAGGCCAGTTTAAGTGGACTGCAGAGAGTGTCACGTGTCCTCTTTGTCCTTGAATGAAAGATCTGTCCTTGTTGTGGTCAAAATGACTATGTAAAAGGTAGAAATGGGGAGCAAATTTCCAGGGTCTGACTGTGTTTCCTGTTGGGCAGGGTTGATGTGGAGTGCTACTGTTTGGGATGCTAATGCTTCCCTGTCCCCATACCCTCATCCTCCATGGTAAAAAGAATGGAACATAGCATAGAAGTAAGACCCATGTTTTATACTGATCTTGTACTGCTCACTGAAAAGACTTTTTTTAAAAAAGGCAGTTTAATTTATCTTGATATTTCTCTAGTATTGACCGTTAAAATAGGTTCATCCCTACTATGTCTTAGGAAAAAAAAAATAGTGTTTAGAGTTTTCAACTGCGGTATAGTCTAAGATGTGTTGTACTTCAAGTTGTTTCATTACTAGTTTGGATGCCTTTTGGGGGAACATACAGTGTATGAATGGCTATATTTTGACTGTAGAGAACCAGGTCTCTGTTCACCTCCAAGTTCAAATTTAAGTTTTGAATAATGCTGTAAACTTTCAGAGTAAGTGTGCAGTAGAATCTGCCCGTGCCTGGCTTCTGCATTTGTCAATTTTCAGTTTAGTCCACTTTACAGTTGTGTGTCCTAATTCTGTAAAGCTTGGACTAGAGGAGTAGGTTCATTCAAAACAGTAGTGCCAGCATTTTCTAGCCCTTAAGAAATTTCTCTTTAGAAACCTAGCTGTTTTGGTGCCCAGCACTAAGCATGGCACTCTCCCAGGAGCAGCATTCCTGCTGTAACAAACAGAGATATTTACTTTAGATATGACTAGGATAAAAAATGGGCATGTAAGAAGCTGGAAAGAGGTGCACACAGGACTCACAGGATTTCTAGGTGCATTGCATTTGTGCATGAAGTACTCGTGCCTGCCCTTGGCTCGGTGAAAGGGCTTCAGAATGCCACTCACTTTCTGGAAGGGTTTGCCATTCTGCAGTCCTGGAAAGGTGGTTTGAATCCCCACTTGCTCTTGCACTAACATAGTACCCTTTAGAATGGAGGTGAAACAGTGCTACAAGTCTGAAAACCGGGAGCTGTGGCAAGCCAAGTTTTGGGTTTGACCTTCTTAGTCTGGGCCCATCCTTTAAAGAAAGGATAATAAGGCAGTGTGTTTCCTTTTAATCTAATCCTCATCAGACTCATCCAAGGCAGTGGGTTATATCGTCTGCCTTCTCCTTAGAGAGTCACAGCAACACTTGGGTGTATCGAGTGTTATTGCCACGAATGTGGCACACTGTGTTCCTGGAAATAAGAATGGAGTCATCCTCACTTGTTCGAAGCACCCTTATCTGTCTCTGCGTTTATTCTCTCCACCGTGGTACAGTAACTGCTGCAAAATTTCCAGTGCGTGTATCGAGTTACAGATTAGCACAGGCCCCTGTGGTTCTTGGAACAGCATGGGGCTGTTTTTGTTTACTGATGACATTTATCCTCTCATTTCCTTTTGGAAGCATGACAGCTTCTCACTGTCTCATGGGGAATGTACTTACAGGACCTTCTTTTCATGCCATGTCTGACAGCAAACACTGCACTGCACAGTATCCATGTCTGCCTGCTATGGAGCTGCTGCTGGTGCTTCCAGCAGTCAGACTGGCAGGAGCTTGGCTGGGCACGGAAGCAAAAGGGTTTCTAAGTGCAATGATCTTGTCTTGCAGGAGGAGACCGAGAGCGGATGACAGCTAATCATGAGACCTACCTTCTTATGGCGAGCACGCAGAATGACATGGAGGATTGGGTGAAATCCATCCGCAGGGTTATATGGGCACCGTTTGGAGGAGGTGAGTCAGCGAGGAAACATGCAGTGCTCACAAAGGCACATAAGGGTTCTTCTGTTGTCTCTCAGTCACAGCCAGAGCTCTGAAGTGGAGAATGGTCTATATCTTCCCAGAAAAGTGGAGTAAACATATTTCTGTGCAGAGGGCTCAACTGAAAGACTTTGAGCTGTCTGGAACCACTTTGCTAGATGAGGATAGCTTATGATAGTGTGAGGGTAAGTTTTCAGAAGACTGGGCTTGTATGAAATCAGCTTTCCTGCAGGGAGAGACAGGGTAATTCCTTTGGTTACCAGCTGAAAGACCGTCCATGTGTTTCATAAATGCATGTTCAAAAAGCTGTCAGCAGTTCTCCTACCAGTGACAGCTAAGGCCAGTAACAGTATTATATAAAGCTATGCCTCAGAATATTAGCACTAGCAGTATAGGAATTTGATTGGCATCTCCGATGATTTCAGTAGTACTGGACCAAAATCTATTGTTGGGAGTCTAGTTGTCTTTTTAAAAAGCTTTCTTATGGTGAATGGGCTGCAAATTATTATAATAATTTTCATCATTGCAGTTCTGGTGATAATGCCTCTATTATAACACGAGTATGATTGATGCACTTGTGCAAAATGTCTGTTTGTTAATCAGACTGTTGTTCCTTGGAGTTCTCAAATTTCTTAAGTCTGGGGACAGGAGTATTTTCCTACTGTGAAAGAGCACCTGTATTGTATCAAACAATTGGTCTGGTCTGCAGGTTGCTGGAAAAGTCAGGAGGGCAGCTTTGTCTGTGCTGTTTCATGACGAAGAAGTGCAGCTATCACTGAAAACTGTGATTGCTGATTTCTAATGTCTTTTTCTTAACTGCCAGGTAGACCACAGGAGGGAAGAGTGAGAGACTGAAGGAAATTTAAAAGAAAACTTTCCTTGTAAGCCACCCATCTTCCTTTGTGCTTTACTGTCACACAGTGTTTTAGGAGAGGACTTTTACCTCCCTGGTGGGCTGCACTGAGGAACTTGGTCAGCTAGGACCTGCCTGGCATCTCTGAAACATTACTGCCTTCTTCTTGGCTGCTCCTGGGAAAATGTGCTTTGGAAAGATGGTGCAAAGCTGGTAATCTCGCTGGGATCTGACCCTGTATTTTAAATAAGCTGGCACAGTCCTGAATCTGGGCATGTAGGTCTTAAAAGAGAATGCTTAAAAAAAACCCAACAAACAACATACCAAAAACCCCCAAACCCCACAAAGTGAAGGGTTTATCTTAAAAGGCGTGAACTGCTACAGGTATATGGGGTTGGTTTGGGAAAGGGAAGGTACGAGGAGCAGTCTTCTGCAGGTAAGAAATCTGCTTTTTTACATAGCACAAAGATTACCCATCCCAAGGTTTCTCTTTGCAAAGCAGGCCTCGTGTTGAGCTCCTCAGTGTTCTCCTACTCCAGCCCAGAAGCAGCATAAGCTGCTGTGGCAGTAATAAATTTGGGGGCTTAAGAGAAGTGGATTTTTCAAAGAGTATCTTTGTGGATTTTTGCACTTGGCTTCCTGCACCACAGTATCTTTCTGGCAGATAATGAGGAAGGGCAGCCTTGCTGTTCCTCTGCGAGTGGAGAAGTCTCTACATGTCACAGGCAGGGAGCTGCGATTAGGTGAAACTAAATTCTAGCCCAAGTCCATGCACAGAGCTACAAATAGAAACCAAATCTCTCAAGTCCTGACCCTCTGCTTTCTTCACCAGCTCCTCATTTGCTTTTATAGGGCAAGAGCTATTTCTGATTTGCAGCTGGGAATCCTTCCAGCCACCAGGAAAATTCTCAGGACACCATCATTGTTGTAGGAATGTTTAATGGCAATTACTGAGGGAAGCATCTCGCTGAGGGCTTTGCATGCTGATCTGCATAAAAGTAGAGTGGTGCAATCCTTGCATTATCAATTCAATTCATTTGTAGTTAAAACACTTCGAAGTACATTCGTGTTTTTCCTTTAGGATTTCTTGAACAAATATACTGACTCAGGGTTGTTTGTATTGGGAAGCAAACAGTTAACTCCCCGGAAAATGTGAGAATAGATGGAGCATAATTTAGGGTTTAGTGTTCTTGGAGGAGGTTTGACTGTGATAAGGCAGAAGCAGTATCTTGGGATGTGTCACCATTAAGAACCGTGTTTCTAGCATGTCCCCCATTTTATTAACTAGTTGATAAATCAGAGTTGTCTTAACAAGTATAAATAAGTCCGGTTAACTGTTCTGTAATTATGAACGTTGAGATTAATCAAAACACTAGATTTCTATCAGCTCCCTAAATTTCAGTACTAGATGGGAAACCACAGTAGTCTGGTGTCACATAGGTGAATTTTCTGGTTCTTGTAAGCATTGTAAGCAAGCTCTGTGTGTGTGTGCAGCGGATGTGTATGAGCCTTGGTGAGCCACTAATATTTAAAGTTTGTCTGGCAGTGGGAGAGGACTCCTCGTACCAGAGCGAGCTCTGTAAATGATTAACCTTATCATTAAACTGTTATTTGTTAACCTGTGCTAGAAAGAGAAGGTGGGAGGGGGGCAGGTGGGAATCTGCTAAGCTCATCAGAAACAGGTTGGTTTTTGCACCAAAAGAATAAGGTGACCGTGGAAAAAAAATCTGAAAGGGAAAAGAAATGTAAATGAGGCAGGGCATGTAATGCCTGTTTGCACATGAAATTCCCTTCCTGATTAGATTAAAAAGGCAATTTTTTACGGAGCCTGCAACTAAGGGGGAGGGAGGAGGCGCGAAGCAGGAGCATGAGCATTTTAGCAGGGGTAGTGGTGTAAGGTCTGGCACCTCCTGCAGGAGCCAGGCACAGGCTGCTCGCTCTCCCAGGCGCCGCACATGACAGGCGCCTGAAGTCAACTCAAAGTCACCCGAGGAGAGGCGAACCTGCGCTGCGGCGGCTCCGCCGCGTCCTCCGCCGCACCTGCTGCGCGCGGGCANCGCGGGGCCGCCGGCCAGCGAGACAGCCGGCGGAGCGTCCCCGGCTCCTGGAGGCACGTAGGCATTCCTCAGCAGCTCCCGGGATCCTGCCGGCAAGGATGCGCCGCTGCCGCATCTGACGCGCCGCTCCCGGGAGGGCTCCTGGTAGTTGGAAGGCAGTAAAACAAGCGAGAAGCCCGTAGGAGCATCGCACGAGGAGCTGGGTGTGTAAAAGGACTTTTGAGAGCAATCTGCTATGGACAAAGAGCCTTTCGGGTGAAGGGACTGTTATTTTTGCTTCTTGGTTACAGAAATAAAGGGTGCCAGCGAGGAGTGTCGTATCCTGGAGGATTCTTCAGTGGCCTTTTTGGTATTGTTCTTCTCTTTCCCCTTGCACGCCACAGAGTGCTGAGCTTTTCCCGTGGAATTAGAGTCTCTGCCACTCGGCCCCCTGTTCCTGCTGGGAGGAAGAGGTCTTTCTCAAACCCCTCCATCTGTGCAGGCACTTCTGTTTGAATGCAAGATACATCTTTTTGCTGAAACTCTTTTGTTGTGACATTGCATAATAGCCAGTTGTCTCACCGCGCAGGAAATAAACGAAAGGAAATAGATGGAAGGAAATTGTTCCCCAAAGCAAAACTGAAGCAGGGAAGAGAACATCAAAATCATTTCAAGCCCTACCCAAGATCTAGAAGACCACAAACCTCCTAGCTCCAGAGGAAAATACACTATTATAAGAACTCCTCAGCAGTCAATAACGATGAGCAATTGTGGTGTTTCATCTGGATGCTGCTGGTAAAGGAGAGCTTTGGAGGGACGAGGGGGCTCTGGCCTGTATGATGCCTGAAGACAGAAATGCTGGAGTCCGCAGCCCAGGTGCCTTAGCAGCAGCTCCCTTCATTCCTAAAACTACTTACAGGAGAATCAAGCGGTGTTTTAGTTTCCGCAAAGGTAGGTCTGTTCTGTCACTGTGTTCTGCTTTGCTGGTGAAGCCATGGCTTCCGAGGAGTCCAGGGGGCTCTGTGTGCAGAGGCAGATGAGAGCACCGAAACAAAAGGCATTAAACAATGCAGATGCCAACATTCCTCGAATGATTTATTTACTTCTTTGTTCATTTGTTTGTAGCTGGCCAGCTGATACTGTCTCCTCTACATAATAGCCCGTGAATGCAGGAATGAGGTGGAATGAGACAAGATTGTTGCAGTGCTTCTGAGCGGAATTGAGCGAGAGCACTGGGGGTATCAGACCTGTGATGTTCTGAGTTGCCTATTTATCCGGCAGAACATCAGGAAAAAGAGTTTGTCTGTGTGGGAGGAGGGAGGGAGAAGAGAGGGAGCAAACAGGATGATGAATGTTCATCTGTGCAGAAGCCTGAGTCCTTGGTTTCAGAGATTCTGATGAAGTATAGCTGTTCAATGCACTGTCCTGGTGCAAGGTGCTGCACTGCCACTTTATCATGCTGCCCTCCAGCCTGCATTTGCCTTTTCACCTGCTGCATAGAAAGCTTTAAAGCCAGTTTTGTTCTGCATTGCACACATACTCCTGTTGAAGCAGAGCATGGCAATACTTGGGGAAAGAGGGCAAAAAGGAGGCTGGATTTCATAATACGTCAGCTGAAAGCACTGGAAGGGAAACACATGTCTGAGAAAAAGGTATGACAAGTGATGGTAAGGTGCCATGGCATTTGGGGTGGATGAGGAGAAACTGTTTCCATGACAAGGACAGAAACTTTGCGTGGGGCAAGAGGAGGATAGTAGTGCTGTCTTAAAAGCTCTGCTGGACCGAGAAATCCAAGTGAAAGGGCTAAATTGTCACGTTGTTCTGAAGCATGAGAAATTATTTTACACAGGGCTTACACAAATTCCATCACCTTCTTCTCCTGCTCCTTCCTCAGCCGTTGCTCCGTGCTGCCACTTGCCCTTCTGCAAGACCGTGCAGCTCTCTGCTGCCGAGCCTCGGCAGTGATGTAGTGACATCATTGCTTTCGAGGGTTGTGTGAGCAGGCAGGCAGGGGCGATGTCTTGGAACGACGGATCACAGCCAGTGAGGGGCTCACTGCAGAACTGCTGCAGAGATCAGCTATCACCTGCAGCTGAGATAGCGCTGGGAGCTGTTTGCCCACTGTACCCCCCTCCCCAAGGTCCTTGGTTGCTGGAGTTCAGTCGTGCTGGAGGCTGGCCAGGAGGATGTGCATGTGTATTGCGTTTCAAGGTGTCTGTGTGAATTAGAGCTGCCTGTGCCCCGTTTATACCTTTAACTATTTGAGAAATGTTTGGAAGTTGGATAAAGGATTAACTGATAATTTTGCAGACAGCTGCCTTTGTGTCTGGGTACAGCCTCAGCTGCTCCAAGAAGAGCTTCAGCTGTTGATTCTTTCCCCATATGTTCTGATACAGAAACTCTCCATGTCTAAAACTCCAAGTGAAGCTGGAGCGCTTGGGGCAGAGGACAGAATGATGGAGGTGAAGCTGCTGCTAATTTGCTTTCCTCTGTTTCACTTGTTTCAGTTGTTTTCTTATATACCTTTTCTGTCAACAGTGTCACAAGGCCCCTAGATCAGAGCTGCAGAACACTGGGGGCATATATTTAACTAGGTCCATGTCCCACTGAAGTCAACAGAAGGATGAATATTAACTGGACTCAGTCAAGCCTTTACCGTGGTTGCACTGTCAAATTAGGCTAACCACACTTGTATTGTTCATTGGTTTACTGAATTATTATAACTTCATTTGCACATTGTATACCTAAGTATAAAAAAAGGCAAAACTAGCCTTCTGCAAACCTATACCATAGCTGTGTAAATCAGATCAGTTATTTTTAAGCTACGCAACATGATGCAGAAAATAAAATTAGCAGGGAAAACCATTGTCTAGTCATGGGAAGAACTACAGGGGAATCATGACATTGTCATCTTCACCAGTGATACCACGTATGGAACCCTTCCTGGAAATCCAAATCAAAGTTCCATTGTGATTGGCACAAAAAAATTAGATGCCAGACTTGGGGGTCATTTCATAGGAGAAGTCAGTGCTCAGAGGGCAGCATGTGAATAGAGAGAGAGCCAAGCATCTTTAAACTCCAATTTGGAGAAGATGCTGATCTGTTTTAGTACCACCACACCTTCTGAGAGAACATGCAGGGTAAGTAGGGAAAGCAGCATCTGAAGGTAGCATGCAGTGATGAGAACACTCAATAACCTGGTGAATTTGGGTGGGCAGTGTTTTGGAGGAGGAAGTGGTGTTGGCTGTGGCCAGAGAAATAGTGCAGACTGATGTGATCAACTGTGACAAGTTCCTGGTGATGTTTTCATCAAAATTACCTCCTTTCCTTTCCTGTATCTAGTTCTGCTCTTATTTCAGAGTTGTTTTTCCTAAGCAGGTTATTTGGGTGTGCAAATGTTCTAAACTCCAGGGTGGGAGTTTATCTTGCCTTCTCTGCTGCCAGCATCACACAGACTGGAGGGTAGGAGAAGGCTTGAAGGGAAGAAGATTATTCAGGCAGGAACAAAATCCTGCTACCACTGGTTTTGGTGGGATTTTTCCTCTCCTGTACATTACAGAATTCTGTAGAGAAGAAGAAAATATTCCCTGTCTTTAATCCACTCAAAATGGCACTTACTGCTGGGGAACATCTGAGCAGAAAAGTGCTAGGAAATAATAATCTAAAACTCCATATTAGGTGTTGTGTGGCCATGGCAGGCACTTCTTTATGTTATTCCAAGACCTTTGTTCCCAGCCCTGCTATTGAAAGCCATTCATCTGATCTGTTATTTTCTGTCAATGAATTACTGATGGAGAATTGAGAGCTGCTTGAAATTCACATCCAGATTCTAAGCTGAGATCAGTTTCTGTGACCTGAACCAACCCTTTCTGATCAGTACAGCCCGTAAATCCAGAATTTGTTTTGGAAGCACCAGGTTCCTTTGCTGCACATTGGGAGAACATATGTACAGGCGTGGGCCACCTATGAAAACATCAGCCCTCAGTGCTTTTTGCTGTCTGAAACCTTCTGGCTCACTGAGTGTGTGTGCTGTGGTAGAGCTGGAGTGGCAGGTGGGCTTTCTTGAGCTGTTCATTATTTCAAGCCATTCCTTATGGAGCAAGGTAGCAGAACGGCCACCTAGATTTTTCTCCTTTTTTTTCTTTGCATCAGAAGTGAATAGACTTGAGATGTGACCCCTGCCTGTGTTCAGTCAGCTAAGGAAATCATTGACTAATAGCATTCCTAGATTTTAAAGCCATACTCTAACTGTGAATGTGCACCATGAAAAATACCATGGTGCTTTCACAGGTCTTGCTTGAGTAGATGTATACAGAATTTGCATATAACACTGTAGTGTTTTCCGTAAGGCTTCTGGATATCTGTTAAGCATGGAAATCCAGTATCTCAAAATGTTTACAAAACATCTGCCACGGGAATGTTCTAGTTAATGAGTAACTGCTCAGCATGCCCTTTACTAGCATGTGATTTCCCTCTTTCATGTTATGCGTGATCTTGGCTTAATTGGATATAGCTTTAAAGACCTGCAAGGGCTCTCTGAAAAAGCGGTTCTGCTGATTAAATCTAATGACTGGTCAGAACTGGAATCCTGTACGTTTCTTTGCCTTCCACCAGCTGTGGGGAAGCCAAGCCAATGTTATTCTGAATCTCATGGTTTCTTGTTGATTTATTTGTTTCCCCTCTGGCACCCTATCCCAAGGATAAACCAAGCTACAGGTCAGCTCTCGTGCATCTGTGCATCTCTGGATTTTGGAGAGATTTAGATTTAGGAGGAACACTTGAGTTGGGATTACAGCATGAGTTATGAGGGCTCTCTTATTTCCTTCTCCAACAGAGATGTTCTTGTTTAGTTACTGTAGTGGAAATTTACTTCTAAAAAACAGCATTTGAAATTATCTCTGTGGTTTTGATAATGTTCTAATCTCCATAACTTGGACTGTCTTTTCCTAGGTTCTCTGTAAAGGATGTGGAAGTAGTTACCAATTATAGCTGATAGTGTTCAGTGTTTTCTCTGCCGAACGCTGTGGAACTGCAGTTCTACACAGCATTGCCTTTGCTTCCCAATAGTC
This sequence comes from Ptilonorhynchus violaceus, assembly GCA_013397565.1. NCBI lineage: Eukaryota > Metazoa > Chordata > Aves > Passeriformes > Ptilonorhynchidae > Ptilonorhynchus > Ptilonorhynchus violaceus. The sequence continues at coordinate 34,540 of VZRJ01006769.1, read as the reverse complement.
AACCTCTTGATGCTTGTAAACTGATCATCTGCAATATTTCTGCAGTAGGTAGTTGTGGCATGAGAGGGGATAAAAGCATTAGAAAGAGGCAGTGGAAGAAGGGGCACCTTATGCAGCAGACACCAGAATGCTGATGAGCAAGGTAAAAGCTATGAGAACATGATGGGGAAGCAGAGTTGTCACGTTGCTGCCACTTCTGCCCCTGGCAACAGAGTACCTTTGCCATAAGGCATCAGCAGGTCTGTAACTTCAAGTCAATATTTGTGCAGGCTTATCATGACTGATGCCTTTCATGGCCAAGTGCTGCCTGGTGCGGTGTTCCACATCCGTTAGGTGAAGGAAATGCTTCCTTCGGAGAAGTTCAGCTTGTGCTTTGACACCAACACAAGCCTGCCTGAGATTAATTCCAATGCCAAACAAATTGAAAATCGTGTTTAATTCTAGTTACAGACATCTTAGTGCTTTGTGGTTGCAACCTGTTTTCATTTTGTGTTGTGATGCATCAGCAATTTATAATATAGAAAGATTTTTTGCTCCCACTGCACAAAATGCCCATATTCTGATTTTATTCATTGTCTATTAGATATGCTTTGAAAACCAATTTTAGTGTGAATTTAAAAAAAAGGCAGCATCCAAAAATATATTGATAGAAATTTATGTGTTTTGACTGCACTGTCATTACTAATAAAGAGTTTCAAAGCACTCTGGTAGGTCTAAGAACTTACTCTCTCCTGCAAATGTAGGCTGCAATGTGCCCATTACTGATTAAAAAAAGTTAGCGTGGTGAGAAGCAGGTACAACCAGTAGGACGAAACTTGTTCCCACTGATTGTACTGTCAGTGGGCATGAGTTGTAATCATACATACATTGTAATTGTATAATTGGAGTATCATTTAGTATTTTGTTTGAAAAGAGACAAAAAGTCTTGTGTTGGAAATCAAGGGGTCTCATGGGCTCTTTGCAAGCAAGCTCAGGCTGTATGTTCATAGGGCTAGCTGGAGAAGGATGGCCAAGTCCTACATCTAAGAAAGAACAACCGCAAGGAAACAGCTCTGGGGAAGGGACCTGGCTGCCCTGGGGGACAGTAAGCTGGACACGAGCCAGCAGTGGACCTGGCAGCAAGGAAGATTTGACAGCAGTCTGGGCAGTATCAGCAGGAGCAGAGCTAGCAGAAGGAGGGAAGTGATTGACCTGCTTAACATTTTTTAGACTATATTCCAAATCTTGTGTCCTTTAGCAAACCAAGCCAAACAGAATCCAGGAGGTGGAGATAATACTAAAGGGAGTTGAGCGAAGGATCAACTAAAGTGTTCAGGAGCTAGAACACCTGGCCTTTGGAGGAGAAGCAGAGAAAGTGGGGCTTGTTCAGCCGGGAGAAGGGACAAACTGGGGCCCACTGAAGAGCAGCCTTCTCATATATTAATAAGGACTTTGAAATCCCCAGACTACTATAATCACAGAGATTCCTTAGCTTTCAGTGGACCTTCCTCCTTAATTCCACTACTTTTAGAAGGAGAGTGTAGCAAATGGAAGGACTTTAGGATTTTCTTTCTGTTGACCAGCTGCAGCTCTTAACTCTGATAAATATAGGAAACCCGAATTCAAGTAATACTCCTGCCATCTCCATAAGCAGTTTGTAGGAGGTTAGGAAGGTATGTAAGAATTAAGAAAACATACTTAACATACTTAACTCCTCTGCCAGCCTGAAGGACCCAAACTTTGTGGATACTACATCAATTTGTATTCTTCTAAGCTTGACTTGCTCTGAAATCTCAAAAATTCCTTCTTTAGCTGCTAATTGTTGGGCTTTGTACAGCATGAGAAAAAATGAGATAGTAAAGAGTGACTGTGTGATGTTCCCTTACCTACTGCTGGTTTTGGCATCCACAAATGTGGGTACCATGGAAATCACAAAATACACTGTTCTGCATCTCAGAGACACTCTGGATGTCTTAGCAGGGCATCAGTTACTCCCACCAGTTATTTCGTGTGCTACAGTAACAAAAATTCCTTTTAAATACAACCCCCCCACCTTCACTATCACCAACCTGACACTTGCGCTAACATTTGCAAGGCAACTGCCCCCTCTACAACTGAGGTGCAGGTTACCTTCCTGTTAGAGGAAAAATGTACACATTAAAGGTTACCCTGGAGGGTGCTTCGATCCAAATTGTAACCTATCAAAGTTTTTAGGTCAAAATCAAAAGTTGTCTAGCTCAACTTTGGGCTTGCTTTATAAAAAGCAAACCTAAACAACTCTGTTATTGTTGTTGAATATTTTTAAACTGGCAGGAACTGTGTGCTCAGTGAAGGGCATAATTCAACTTACTGCCCTTTTTATTTTTTACTTTATAGCGTACGTCATTGCAAAAGTGAAGTAGTCATTTGGTCTTTAATTTCTGATCATGACTGCCTTAGAACTATTCATTGTCTTGCTATATAGAGAAATTGAATTGCCTTGCTCCAGCCCCAGTACTGTTCAGCAAGTGGTGGTCTCAAGAGAGAGCTTCCAGCACAGATGACATGCCTGAACATTATTGTGTTGCTCTGCACTTTGAAAGGGAGAGGCAAAATAAGCTATAAAGAGTAGCTGTCTTTCCACTGCAGCCTCAGAACAGGGTTGAAATTAATTCTGTTCAAAAAACCCTGCCTGTTTTTCTGAGCTTGAGGAGGAATGCAGATTTCCTGCAGTTCATCCGACATATTTCACTTTTCATGTCAGGAGCTTCTTTTCATGCGCAAAATTTATTATTGCTAAAGCAGACGGTGGTGGTGCAGTTGGTAATACATTATAGGAATTGTCATTGTCTATTTGCAGAAAAAAATAATAATTTCATTTAGTAGGGACAAAATGCTGAGTTATATTTGTAAATCTTTTCCTCCCCCCATGTGTAAAGATATTGTTTATATGTCTTTAGAACCTATACAGGAAGTACTTAACATTTTTATAATTAGGCGCTAACCAAAAAAGATGGAGATATGTATCACTTTTGAATCAGAAGTTTTGTGACAGAAAAACCCTATTTGTGTATTTCTGTGTGTTCTGTGCCTGTGGTCTTGCAAATAATTTTAAATAATGTTTTCGAGCATTTTTGCGTGATGTGTCAGCACTGTATTTCCACAAGAGTGTCAAAGGTGAAGTTGACCACTTTATTCCTGAGAAAGGAGTAGGTTCGTTGTCCAGGCATTTGAATGACCTGCTAATTGCATGGGTTGCAATAGAAGGCACAGGCTCCTCAGATGTGTTTATGATCCTCAGCCAAGTGAGACCTTTCTCTTTGGTGCAGGTATTTTTGGGCAGAAGCTGGAAGACACTGTCCGGTACGAGAAGCGCTATGGGAACCGCCTGGCCCCGATGCTGGTGGAGCAGTGCGTGGATTTTATCCGACAGCGGGGGCTGAAGGAAGAAGGCCTTTTCCGACTGCCTGGGCAGGCTAATCTTGTCAAGGAGCTACAGGATGCGTTTGACTGTGGAGAGAAGCCTTCTTTTGACAGGTAAAACCCTCCAGCTGCTCCCCACTCCCTGGAGCCTAGGCAAGACATGATGTGCTGGGCTGGCTGACCCACAGTGCTGTAAAACACATGGCAGCAACAGATAGAATGACATGTTTTTGTAGGTTTTTCTGTGTGTTTTTTATTACTGCTCTAAAAGGTCTTCTTTTTTCTTCTGACTTTGATGTCTGATTTCAAAGGGTTTCTGGAGAATTTCCTTTTGTGAAAAGCTGGTTAAGAGAAGTATTGCTAATGTTTTGGCTTAATCAAAAATATGTGCGTTGCCTTGATCTTAATATTATTTGAAATGCAGTGGTGATGCTGGCATTTAGTCAGTTCCACAAAGGAAGAATTTCTCTTGTCACTAATCTCAGTATGTTCTGTTATCTATGAAGCTGACTGGAAGGAAAGTATACTTTCATGTAGTCCTTTATAACTTTGGGCCTTTGGTCCTATAATAAAAGTCATTCTGACCATAGAAACAAACCTACGTGGTCTTGAGGGTCCAGATCCAATTTGTATTCCAATATTTATGCAGCTTTACAAAGTTAATGAGAATTTCTGGCCCAAGGAAAACCTAGTCCTGTTCACACAGCTGTGCATGACTTTACTCTCCTGTAAGACTAATTTTTGTGCTCTCTTTCTGCAAGCATTGACAGCAGTAGTCACACAGAGTATGCAATCAGAGAAACAGAACCAGTGGATCATAAATGTCGCATAGACTCTTTAACTCAGATCAGAATTAGTATGATGGGGATGAAATTCGAATTGAAGAGACTGTTAAACAGTGATTGTCCTCGGCATGTGCCCTAAGTGACATCCATAACACACCTCCACAGTGGTATCGGGATACTTCACTGCAGTTGAGGGTCCAATGTGAACTAGGAGGAAGAGGCAGATTGCATTAGGTGAGACCTTTGTCTGATAGCAATCCAAGTAACAGGAAGGAAAGCATAGCTTGATCTTTAAGTGCAAAAACATGCCATAATTCTAACCTGATTGCTGGAAATCATTTAGGTCCCCCCATTGCCTGTTCCTGTGAAGTGAGCAAATTCATTAAGCATGAAGGTTTGTGTATCAGATGCACAGAAGGCAGACACCTGTAATGCTCTTTCATCTCCAACAGTTTCATCAGTCCCGACCCTCATTTTAAAAGAAAAGTCAAGAATTTATAGTGCTCTGGAAAAAAAAAAGTGACTTGTCTTCCTGTGAGTTTTATTAGTTTCTCATTTGAAGGTGAGTTAGGATAATTGACAGGTAAATGGCTTTATGGAGCCAGAGGACTATGGGAAGTGACAGTGTTAGCTGATAAATGTTTATGGCATGCTCACTTACTGTTGAAATACCATGTAGCTTATTTTAAAATGGTAAAGAAGCATCTATTGGGTATGTTTTTCTTTCCTGGGCATTATGATAAATATTACTGATCACGTCTGTCTCTACCAGAGAGATAGCAAAGAGTAGGCAAATGGCAGAAACAGAAGGTTATTTCTTTCTGTGCCTGTAAGCTAAATAATTGTGGAGGAAATGCTTAAGAAAACAAGCCACCCCCAAACTGTGGGAAGATGATGTACTGAACACCCCACTGAGAGGTACAGCTTGAAGGAAGTGCACAAGTTCTAACTATTCAAAACAAACGAGACCAGGGCTCAGCCACATTAATTTTTTTTCAAGGTTATCTAGCAACATCTGTAGCACACACTAATGAGCCCCATGAACAGGTATGCTGGCTGAGCTTTAGCAGATGAAAAGGAGAAGAGATTTTGCATGCTACTGCTGTGAAGAATGCACATAATTTCTACTCTGGCAATTAGAAACATCAGCAGGAGCTGCCTATAAATCGCTGGTCCTGCAGTTCTGCTTCTGAAGCTGGGAATTTATAGAACACTGACCTTGTACATCCGCATGTCTTGTGCAGGGTCCTTTTCCTGTTTACTTTTTCACATTTCAGTTTGGAGAGGTGTGATTTAGGTGTAGCAGTGGTCCAGAAGTCAAGCAGACATAAACTCTGCTCTGATCTCTGCATTGTTTCCATGGGCATCTGCTTTTTTACTCCAACCTGTTGTTCCATTTGTAAACTTGGGAGGTAAAGTTCATTTCACAGTGTTTATAGAGTACCTATGTGGTGACCTTGGTTTGGGGTAACTTTTCATTGTGCTGAACAGCAGCATGGTCTGCAGGTTTGATGCAATATGTTGGGCAAGTTGAGCTCTTGGAAAGTGGCCACAATGTGAAAAATGCTGTCGAGGAAAAAAAATAAATATACATTAGGCATTCATGCTTACTTTCTCTGGTGAACCTCCAGATCCACTGTGTTTAATCTGTAATTATATGTTGTTATTATTATTAGCCAGAAGTTCTTAGTGCAAAATCTACCCAGGTTCCCTTTATTAATTTACATTTTGCCAGTTCTCCTACATCAGTACTAATAAAGACTTTTGCAGTTAGAGCAGAGCTGACATTTTTGCTCCTGGGGCACAAAACACAATGGAATACAGGTCACACTTCCGTAGTGGTGCTGGGTCACCGGCTCTGACTGGGAGAGAGACTCGCTGCTGTCATCAGTGCTGGAACTGACACAAAGAGCTGATGTTTGAGGAGCTGGCCATTTTTCCTGCTGACATTTTCTCCATGTGTAAGCGCACATAGGTCAAACGAAGGCTGTAGAACAAGTGAAGATGCTTTGAAATGCCTATGTAGGCTTGTGTGTATTTTTGTGTGATAAATTGCTATCTTTTTTCTCTTTATGCTTTCATGGCCAAATCAGTAGAATAATGAATAAATAACAATAAAATGTAGAATTAAAAGCAAAACCAAAGATAAGTTCATACAGCCGTGCTTAGTACTCCCTTAAAGTGTCATTTCTGTTTTAAGATGGTTGCACACCTTAAATCACCTTACAGGTGTAGGGTGATGGAGTTCAGAGGCACAGATCTGCTCTTTGGCCCAGAGTTCAGCTGCTGCCCACAGTTCTGTGGAGACCCTGCCCTTCTTTCTCCCCTCTTGCCTTCCTGTTTGCACCCCTTTGGCAAAGAAGACCACAGAGCAAGTGCAAGCAGAACAAATACAGCAAATTAGAACCAGAAGTGAAACAGCTTTGCTCGAAAGAAAATGCAGCCATGTTTTGAAACATAAAACGTATCTGACAAATGGTTGCTGTCACGTGAGTTAGATGTTCCAATACTGAAGTCAGTTCTAAAAACACAAAGTGAGGCCAGGACAAGTCAGAAAGTGGCAAAAGCCTTCATGAATTAATTTGATCTTGGTCTTATGGTTGGAATAAGATGTCTCTGAAGAACTGTGTGTGAGAATGGAACCAGTGTTTAAAAGTTTTCCAGCTCACAAGCTGAGAAAGCCTGGTGTCTGATCTGAAACATCCAACACCCCAGTCTCCCTCCTGTGAAAACTGGAACTTCATCATTTCTTGCAATATTGGAAAGGGGAGGTGCAGTTGCTACAGCTGAAAACTGCTGAGGCCTTTTGTGTGAAGAAAAAAACACCACCTCAAAATTGTGTGTCAGTTTAAAATCAAAAATCAATAAATACCTCACTCCCTCTGAATATATCTGCACATACTGTGAAACGTGCTTTAAGGAACTAGCGGTGCAATTAGGCTGTCACTCATGCTTGCTACTATTTGAAATATCCTTGGTATTTCCAGTACAGCTCCACCTCTGTGTAAAATTGCCCCCTCCAGGGAATCCATTTTCTTTGCCCTTGGGGTATTTGCTTCTCTCTTCTAGTGTGGCTTATATTTTACTTATAAAGCCCTTCATCTCCTTTACAAATCACACATTTGTAATGACAAAAAGTGAAGTATGACCATTTGTGCTGTAAAATTAGCATAGAGAATATGGCACTGCAAAAGGAAAATAACATGAGGATTTGTTCTCCAGTTTTTACCTAGGAGGGGTACAAAATTGGATTTCTGTTTTTATATTACCTTGTTCCATCTGCTGTTCATCACAATTACTACCAGATGACATGTGAGATAAGATTGCTCAGGGAGAAAAAATATTTGAAATGTCACTGAAACAAATATTAATAAAATATTAACATGATTGATGTATGTGGCTTGGGTTTTCATAACCATTACTGATGTATATAATTCTGGAGAACTTAAAAGTTACGTAGCTCACCTGCCAGCATTTGTGTGCATGCACAGGAGAGAAGGAAAGCACATAAATGCATATTCAGCAAAACAAAATCACTACTGCATTCTCGTATGGGTATGAATTCCTCTAAAGAAGGAACAAAATGTTACTTACTGCTCTGGGGTCACCATTGCAGTCAGCTGAGGAAAAGGGTACCTAAGTGGCAGTATGTGATAGCTGGCAAGTGGAAACTGTTACTCACTAGAGCCAAATAAGCCAGAATATAGAACTGGTATGTTCCTGTGCATTTAATCATGGGATTGTTGAAGCAAAATAAGACAATGAGGAGGAGGGTAGTAATGTAATATCCTCAAGGTGAGAAGGAGCATATGCACAATTCTTATTTTCCTCCAGAGGCAAAGGACGCTTTAAGATTTTGGTGAACGCAGGAAATGGGACGTGTCTCAGTGGGGCTGCAGTCGCATTGGCACTGCGCAGACAGCAACTGGAAATCACTGGTTGTAAAAATTGTTCTTTGTTTTCCAGATCCAAGCCTGTACATGAGAATTTGTTTAGAAGCGGATCGTTTCCCACAAAGAAGGGGCTTTATTTGCCTTCCTACTGGCAAAGTGCAGTAATCCCTAAAACTCCACATTTTTATGTGAAATGAAGTCTTTGCTAGAAAGCTGGTTCCTGCCAAACACAAATGGCCTTAGGCCTGTGAAAATTCCTGTTTGCTTCTGCCTGTTCCAGACTTCTTTCCCTGATTCTCTCAATCTGCTCATCAGCTGTGCCTGTGGACCCACTTCCATGTCCTTTCCAATTCCAGCCCTTTTTCTAACCAGCTAACAGAAATAACCTCTACATATGGCACGACTTAAAGACCTAGTCTAGCAATTAAATACACATTAGGAGACACATCCAGTGTGATGCAAGGGTCATTAAATCAGTTTAATTGGTGTCCTGTTGTGTTTTTAGTTGGGTTTGGTGTCCTCAGAGTGTTTTTAGTTATTGGCAGTGAATGATCATTTATAGTTACTTTGCATGAATTTCAGTTTCAGAAATGGTTGGTTTGTCAGCTGTGATTTAAGTAAAAAAAAGAAAAAAAAAAGCCACGTATTTCATTTGTAAAGGACAAATGACTTCTTAGACAGACATGGTCACCTTTAGGGAAAGATGACATTTTGTTACTATGTGGAAGGTCTGAGAGTGGTTTTTCCAAGCATTCTCACCGGGGTTGCAAAATTTGTGGCTTCCTCTGTCAGTAAACAAGAACAGGTAGTTTATTTGTGGTGGGTTTCCATGTTTTACATATGTTTGCAATCCCTGAAAAAGCTTGGAGAAACTTAACAGCTTTTCTGAACGATCTATCAAGAAATAAAATAGTTACCAGCATATTCACTGGAGCTGGTAGATCTTTTTCCTAGGGGGAACCCATCTGTTTCATAGACCTCTGCCCACCTCACCTGAAAGCACTTGTGTCTCTCTTTAAGGATCTGTATTTTCTAAGTAATTTTTAACATCCTTCCCCATAGAGTTTGTCTTTTTCTTTGTCCTAAATTGCTGTCTTCAGTGCTGTTTTTAAAGCCTGCATAAACCTGAATAAATTGGCTGCTGCTACAATTACTGCAGTGGATGTCTTGCTTGGAAGTAGAGTCTGCCAATCTTCAGTATTCCTTGTGGACCCTGGAAGGTAGCATGCATTGTAAAAATGGTGAGCTCAAGAATAAAGGAGCAGAATAGATTTGGTCTATTTCTCTGTCTAAACCAAAGAATAAGAATTGAGATCAGTTGTTAACTTAAACTAGAGCCAGACTTTGCAAGGAGAGGAGGAGACAGCTCAGGGCATAAAATGGTAAATGCTTTCATATACATGTTTCACAAGTTGTAGGCAAAATTTAATGTGGTACTTGGATGAGGCACGGGACTGCTTGTACTAGATATTCATTATATAGGAAAATTATTTAGAGTAATGCTTTGAAGATACCCACATAGGGGACGAAAAATCACATAGGACATTAAACCGGTTAACCTGACCTTCGAATTTCTGGACCAAAGCCTGACTCCCCAGATCAGCCATACTGGTACACAAACTGTAATGTTCTCCTTTGTTTTATTACCAGAACTCCTAAATTGAATTATAGCCTCACAGCGTGTTGTTCCCTACTGTTTGTTCTTTATGCAAACTGTTTATGTGTCATCATGATCTAGAGCTATTTTTGGCACAGCATTAATCTTTTTGTAATGTGACCTTGCCTTGTTAATACTTCCTCTCGGAGAGTTTATGAGGGGCTTGTTGGCTTTGTGCTCTGAAGCGCTGACTCCAGCTCTCTGAACACGCTGTCTGCTTGTCTGGGTGTGAGGGTTATGCCTGGATCTCTGGTGACCTGCTGGGCTTCAGTGATATTGTTTATGGTAGAGAGAGTGAAAAACTCCAGGCAGTGTAATTGGTCTGACAGCCACTTCCACGGTGTCTGTGGTATCACAAAGGAAAGTGCTGTCAAAACAGCAACGCCATGAGAGATGTTAATGACAAAGTTCAGATGAATGGGGCTTTGAATATGGGTAGTCTGATGACTAAGGAGAGGCTGGGACACATTTGCATTTGTCATGCCTTTGCATGAACGGTGGTGGAGTGGGGGGATGCTCCTTTGGAAATAGCAACTGTAAAGCAGTATTAATATTTTGGTGAGATAAGTCCTCTTCCTCAGGCTTCCCACCACAACATGCCAAAATAGCTGTTTCTCAGCTTGCTGATGCTTTTTGTGTTGCATTCAATTTCCTGCTTTGTGCTTTGTCATTCCCACTTCAAGCTCGTAATTGTGCGCTTGGAGAAAGTTTGCCTCGGTTAATGAGAGTTGTTCCAATTTAGATGAAAGAGGATTTTCTGCCAGAATTGACATACTGTATTTTAATATAAATTAATGAATCCTTCTAATCATGTTAATTATGAATGTGTAATCATGAAACACTTTGATATTACACAGTCAGATAGCAAAAGAAATATGAAGATAGGTGTAATCATTAGATTTCTGTAGCTGTAATGATCCTAGAATGTAAGCAAGGCCAGTGCTGAAGGGGAAATTCTGCCTTGTCTTAAACTGATCAGTTGTAACTGGAAAAATGCTATGAGGAAAAGGTCCTCCACAGATCTGCAAAGATCCGTGTCTTAAAAACTACACAAATTGTCCTTGAGGCAGACATATAAATGCTGTTGGTTGACTTAGACTGTGGATGGAACACAGCAGATTGAAAGGGAAACAATGCTCCCAGTCCTCCAGAGAGCTTGCAGTTCAGCACTTCTTTGAAACCCACAGCTGTCCTCTGTGGCTGAAATGTGCTTAGTGGTATTTTTGGATTGAAACACCTAAAATACGGATGGATTAGGACTGGAGTCTGCCATTTAAAAATTTTCCTCTGTAATTTAAAGTAAAAGGTGAAAAAAATAGTACTACACTGCAAGGTCTAAAAAAGTCTCAGATTCTGTGAAACACTCTTTTAGTTACAGTATTATAAGAATGTCGACATTTTTATACCCATAGTTGCACTCAAAGAAGAAAGTTACTAGCTTTTGTCTAAATGTTGCTAAATACAATCTAAAAATTCAATTCTTAAAGAGCTTGGCAGGCAGTATGTTTGTGTATGTATATTAGTTTATGCTGCCAAAATCTGTATGGTAATTTCTCTACAGATAGATTAAGTCCTGAGAAGTGGTCCAGTACAGTTTAGGGAAAAAAGGCATAACAAAATAAATGTTCCAAAATCTTTCTTTGCGACCCCGCCATCTTGTGGCAGTCTATGGTATTGCCTTAGAAAATAATAATGATAAATCAGTTTTAAATATTGCATATGTGTCCCCATCTACTAGTTGTGACATGGGTTTGTAATCCCAGTTCATAAAACACCTTTCTGTATATTTGTGTACAGCATGTGCTTCAGGAGCTTATTTTGAGAGCACAGCACTTCCTGGTGTTTCCTTCCTCCTCAGCATCCTGCCTTCCCGTTTCTCTCTCAGTTCTTCCATGGTAAAGCCACAGTCTTTGGCACTCAACTGACCTTTCACAGTCATCATCTATCAGTACTTCATATTGAAAGAAGAAAATGTATAAATTGTGTTCATTTTCAGGGCTTTTGTTCCCTTCTTCAGCCTTTTTATCCTCCAGCTGCTGTGCCCTCAAGGAACAAGTATTTTACACCAAGGACTGGTGTAAAATTATTCTTTCGCACTACATGAAGCATGATCCTGGCAGAACAGAGAAGGGAAGATGTTACTGCTTAATACTGAGAGACGTGTGTGCAACTTTTAATTGTTTTGCCGTAATTTCCCTCACTTAAACATGTTTGATTCTTGTATTTTGGAAAGACCTCTCCAGTTCTGTGCAAATACTCTCTGGAAAGATGTGGTTCGGTTCCTCAGCAAGGTCTGAGGAGTTTCCTTGTTTAAATAACAAAAATATTAATAAAATCTTCAGATATCTTATCTATTATCTTCAAATAATATCATTTGAAATCTCATCCAAGAGTACAATCATACCTAGTTTCATGTTAGTAGTTCCCCATATTTGTTACATATGCATCCAGAAAGCACGGTGGGGTAAACACTGTTCTGAATTCAAGCTGCTCTACAGCAGAGGACTGCAATTAAGAGATTAGAATTTGAACTTTCTTTAAAAATGTGAATTTGCATTCGTGCTTTATAGAGTTTCTCTAGAAAACGTTTTTTGGAATTTGGGCTGGGAATTATTCATGATTGACGTAGAAATCTTTTCTGCGAATTCATTTTAAAGGAGATTGGTGGTGGTGATCATTTAAATATATACAGGGCTTTATCATCTCTCTTCTTCTGCTTTGACATACCATACCACATTTCTCTAAGGTTGTTCCCACCATTCTTGTTAAGATTTAACTTGGTAAAAGCCATTACTGTTTTAACAGATTATTCTGAAATAATGATTAACATGCCTCTAGCAAAGCTTAAGTGTGGCAAATACCAGTGGTTCCCTTTCAGACACTGTGAGTTTAAAAAATATTCCATTTGTGAAGTCTTCAAAGAAAAAGCAAATACGTTATAATGCACATTGTAGGAATGTTGTGTGCATTTTCTGTTTCTTATTAAGGAAATGAGCAAAATTTAGTGTCTGCTTTTTTGATTTTTCAGAACTCAGGAGGAAAGATGGCAGCTTGCAGTGTAACTCTTTATCTGAACCAGAGAAAGGATGTAGAACATTCCAATAAGGATTTGAATAAATACCTGAATAGCTAAACCCAGAGATGGAGTCAGACATAGTGCAAGAGAGATTTCTTCATGCTAACTTGTGCCTTATATCTAATTTCTACTTATTTATTTTCAGATAAGTACTCCTAAGTTACCAGAGTGTAACTTTACACACCACAGAAACATTTAAGCAAGTGTGATTACATACTCTGAACTTGTGATTTTGATCCTTCTCCCCATGTTCTCTTAGTATGCCTGATAAAAAGCTTAGGCTCCTATTAGCTGTATCCAAAAAACACTTAAGTTTCTGCAAATGCAGGTGTGGGAAAGCACATGTCATATGAGGTCTTTGGCTGTCAGCCCTGTAACGTTACCTGTTGTGCAAGCATTCAGACATTTTCTATTTGCTGCCTTAGCTTACTTGGTACAGGATACAGATAAAACTCATTTCCCAGGGATTTGTGGTTCTGAGTGTAAAGTATATCCAGGTTTTCAGTGTAAGAGTACAGCTACAAGGCACAGTAGTCCTTTTGTGGGAGTCCAGAGGAAAAAGCAGCATGTCAGGGAAAGACCTGTAATTCTGATAGGTAGACTTCAACTAAACATCTGTGGTATATATGGTTTCCTTTAAAACCTGCTTCCTTAATACTGATACCAGAGAAGATGGTGATACAGTGGAATTGAGACATGCTGGGCATGTTTTGGGAGCAGAGGCCTTCTCTAGTAGGAGAGTAATCCCCACTGTGTAAATGTAATGCCTGGTTTCTGGCTCAGGTGAAAACAAAAAGCCTCATTTAAGATGGATTTTGCATGTCTGAAGGAAAATGCTTGTCAGTGAAGCCAGGATCTCCTGTGCCTGCAAATAAGGCCTTCTGTATAATTATTTATGGTAATAAATCACCAGAGTTGACAGACATTTGCCTGTGGATATCCTAAGTTCTTTATAGGACAAAAAAAAACCAACAAAAACCAGACTATAGATGGGATCTGTAAGATACACTGCTGATGAGTAAAATCTGGGGTGACAATGGAAAAGTAGCAGTTTTTAGCCTGTCAGTGTCACAGTATCATCCTGTTTCACATGAATGACTTCCTGTATTCCACCCCAACAGCAATACAGACGTGCACACGGTGGCTTCACTGCTTAAGCTGTACCTAAGGGAACTCCCAGAACCAGTCGTACCATACGCAAAATATGAGGATTTTCTTTCCTGTGCCAAAATGCTCAGCAAGGAGGAAGAAACGGTGAGTTGGTAACTCCAGTAAGATGAAATAAAAGACTGTTCCAGTTTTCGGGAGGAGAGAAGCTGGTGATTGTCCTATTTTAAATGTGCATCTATTAATTGAAGCAGTTTTTATATGAAAATTGTTGCCACTTGGGTCCTTCAGAAGTCTAAATAAAGGTGTGTAGCATAACCTTAGCTGTATTTATTGCATGTCACTGAATCCAGTTCAGGTAAACATCATTGCAGTCAATAGCTTCCATTTTGCATGGAAGAGACTTATATTTTCATGGATTAGACTCTGAACTATAAAAGGAAGTGTCTTGATGGTTGCTGTTCAACTCTTGCCAGTAAATCAGGAGTCATTTATTAGTCTGAACCTAGTATGGATCAGAACTGGGTAAAATAACCATGTAGTTTCTCAGGGTAAATGGCAGCTAGTTCAAAACACAGCTGTTCCTGGAAGGCTTAGCCTTGTTATCAGCAGGAGGAATGGAGCTGCTGGTCAAAAAAAGAAAGAGTGAAAGAAAAAGAAAAATACATTATGAAACCAAGATACTTATTTTCTTGTTTATTTTTTTCCAGAGCTAATCCTTTTTAGCCAAATCCAAAATGGTTTCTACATGCTGTTCCTGATAATAACCTGTATTTAACACTGCAGTTTCAATGATGTGTTTGTTGTCTTGTAATTGAAATTGCTGACATTTTTTTAAATCTCAGATAAAATACTAAAAAACTGTGCGTACTCAACCCCTTTTTTTCCCCTTAAACCACTTAAAGGGCTTGAAAGAACTGGTGAAGCAAGTGAAGAGCCTGCCAGCTGTCAATTATAATCTGCTGAAATACATCTGTAGGTAAGTGCTCTTGCAGAAATATCACAATGGTATTTATAAGTGTGAGCTGACAGACAGACCTCTCTGTGTATGTGCCCTGAAGGAAAAACTTTACTCACAGTTGGAGGACTGGTGAACTCAAGTGGAGGCACTAAAACTGTAGGTTTACTGCATGACTAATTAGTAATTTGCTGTATCAAGGTGCACAGTTGTGACTTTTCTTTAATGAGCGGGCTGCACTCTGCAAGGAGTGCAAGAAAGTAGAAGTGATTGTATTCTGTCCTGTTGGTAGGACCCTGGTTTAACCATTTCTAACTGCAGTTACCGGCTTTGGCTGTGCTCTCCTGAAGTGCACAGCCTTGAAAACTCTGTATGTCTTGTAGTATAGAGAATGGTTTTGGGAATTCATCTAAGATCTTAAAAAATGTCATACATGCAATTTAGGAATATATAGAAATCGCCCAGCATAAAAACCCCCTAAAATTAAAAAGAATATAAACTTTTTTTTAATTCAGAGTTTGCATTTTTATTATATTTTGCGAGGTAAGTAGTTGATTAATTATGCTGGACAAAGTTACCATCTTCAACAGAGTTATCTTACAGTCAGTCCAGACTGAGATTTTTTAATTAGTGTATCGTTTTGAAGAAAATTCAAAGAAGGTGAAGGAAATAGCCTTAAGCTTTAAACATGTTCCATGAGGATTTGGAATACAATACTTAAACTATGTGAAGAAACAATCACATACTTTGACTTTTTTTTAATTTCTTTTTTACGTGTTTCTTAAGGACCTCTTTCTTCCCCCACAGATTCCTTGATGAAGTGCAGTCTTATTCAGGTGTAAACAAAATGAGTGTGCAAAATCTGGCCACCGTTTTTGGCCCCAACATCCTTCGCCCCAAAGTGGAAGATCCTCTGACTATCATGGAGGGTGAGCTTACTGTACATAATTTGTAAAAGAAAAGAAGAAATGTCTTTAGGTTTATTAAAAGCATATACCAGTCCATGTAGTATGTGCAGTAAGTTCCATGTATTCCATGTTTCATAGACACAGACATTTTCAATCTGAATTAGCTTTTGGGTTAAATCTTGCAGGTTACTATGAAAGGTACTGAAACGTGCAGCAATCCAACCAGACTTTGCATGAGATTGTTCTGCCCTGGCAACTTCACCAAACACGTACCTTTTCGCTCAAAACTTCCTGCAAACATGGCACGTTCTTACTCAGCGCATGCAGTTGGAGTGCAGTTAATATTTTACCTGTGATTCTTCAGGATTAGAAAAAGTACAGGTTCACACTGCTGTGACCCGTGTAGAACCCCCACGAGGCAGTTGTGTATTACATGCCTTCTTCAACAACAGGAATCAATTTAGCAGCTGCATTCTCTTACTTACAGCCTTGCTCAGCCATAGCATTTTGCTGTGATTAAGATAAAAATATGAATGTGACAGTCTCCTCCTGTAACTTCCTTCTAGACTTAGTCTTTGTGACTTTAGTTCTCCTTAGAGTACATGATGCTTTTTCTGCCTTTGAACATGTTTTTTTTAATGTGTAGGATTTACTTAACTTTTTCGAAAATTAGGGCTGTACGCAGCCACTGCACTGAAAATTTTACCACTACTCAAAAAATGCAGTTTTCATAGTTTATTTGAGAGTGTATGGAATTACTCTTTTCTTGTTTGGTGCTTTTTCTCTTCCCCAGGTACAGTAATTCCCTGTACACTTCGTTTGTTTACTTGTTTTTCTAAAGTCTTATGTTTCTTCCTTCTTCTCTTTCATTCTTATCACCATGACTATGTTGTTGTGAACAGACACATGGCATTCCAAATCATGTATGTAATCTGTGGGTACTGTCTGAGCAGCTCTCCAGCCTGCTTATCAACTACCCTAGCATGAAAATGATGGTGGCTTCTGTAGGAAATGATGGATACTATACTCTCTATAGGAAAACACATATACCTTTTTAAATAATGAGAAACAGGTTTGATTGAACAGATTTATGACCTCTTTTAAGCATAACTTTAAGATTTGACATAAGACAATGCTGATTTGCAGTTGGGCTACACATGCTTAAATGTATAGGGGCTTTTAACAGAGACTGTACATTGATTGGTACTCAGGGCCACCCTTCTTCATTTCTCTTTGCTTTTCGGAAGATACAGAGTGCTTTTCTTGCACAATCCTTCAAAGTCAAACATGAAGCTATGGATAACCATACCTGTATAAATGGGATGAGGAATTGGTTTTGTTTGATTTTCAGCAGAACTCCAACCATAGGGAAACTTTTTCCTGTCAAATACAGTAGTAAAAGTGAGTACAATGCAATGTTTGTAGTAAAGTTCTGCACATAACAGGTAACATTCCCAGAAGGAATGCAGCTAGGTGTGCCGTGGGAGTAGCTAAGTGAGTTTTCCTGCTGCCTAGTTCTAATGTATCATTTTGCTTTAGCAGACAAACAAACAAACAAAAACACCTAAAAAAGATGCTGTCGAATACCCACATTGAATTGGCTCTTGGTACTTGTATTCTAAAAGGGTGGGATGTAAAAATCCAGAGTATTACAGAGGAGTTGATGGGAAATGATTTTGCACAGTGGGAAGTTATTGATTAGAAGAGCACAGCGTGCCTCTGAAAGCTTTTTAGCAGTTTAAAAATGAGGTGGTTATTATAACTACCTTGACCTCATTCCTGAAATATTCTTAATAATCCTTAATGAGAGTCTGCTTAGCGCAATAGTTTCACATCTTTATCATGCCAAGTCCAGTTCTAAATGCTAGTGTATATATTACAGTGCAGTCAAGTGGTGTGCACACCAAGGGGTTGTTCTGTAATAGGAAAGGTGGCCATTTATTACAGGAAGTACTAAGCTGTGGTCCTGCATTACTTCCATAGTGTGCTATAATGTGGCATAGTTCCCTGACTGCATATACTCTCACCGTGGAATGGTTAAAGGCATTCACATTAAATTAATTCTGTCTCATTACTGCCCTGTTTTGCTTCAAAAGACTAAAATGTCTGTGTTCCAGCAGTGCAAATCCCTTGCCTGCCCATTTTCTGTTAAACTACCAAACACAAGTGCTGTGCCAGAATGAGACTTTGGATTTAAAATGATCGCCACATAGAGTGGAAAGACATCACTTAGGATGATGTTACGCTTTTCTACTCATTATCTCCTCCTGTGGTCTTCATGGGATGCAGTTACTGTCACAGTAACAGCTTATTTGCAAATGTTCCCATTGTTTTTAGGGGTCTGGGAGGCCTTGCTGTCTTGGTGTGATGGAAGGAAGAGGTAATGCTGATATGGCCCTGTAGCCAAGAGGCACTCCAGTCTTGTTGAACATTCAGGGTGTTACACAGATGGATGCATTGTGTAAATGTTTGTATAAGCTGAGTGTTTACTAAGTATTTGTGGAATCTGATACATAAAATATATTTATGTTTTAAACAAAACAGGCCGTTCACGACCATGTGCTTGGTGTCTCCTTTCAGGTACAGTAGTAGTCCAGCAGCTCATGTCAGTGATGATTAGCAAACACGAAGAGCTGTTTCCCAAGGATGCAGACCCTCAGATGGGACCTGAGGTGTGCAACAACAACAATGAAATTCCAAAGAAAACCACTGCAGGGCAGCTACAGAACAAAGAGAACAACAACACCAAGGAGACGGCAGTGAGGCGCTGCTCTTGGGACACGCCCGAGTCGCCCCAAAGGGGAAGCATGGACTGTGAGTCTCCAACTGCTCTACCAGGCAGCAAGACGAATAGCCCCAGGAACAGCATCCAGAAACTAGATGTCACCAGGAGCCCGCCACTCACAGTGAAAAAAAATCCTGCTTTTAATAAAGGTAGCGGCATAGTGACCAACGGGTCCTTCAGCAGCTCGGTGGAGGGCCCCGAGAAGAGCCAGACCTTACCAAACTGCTCCCTGCAAACCAGGAGGACGTCGTCCCTGAAAGGGCCGGTGACCAAGATGGGGACGCACAGCGTGCAGAACGGAGGGGTGCGGATGGGGGTTTCCAGCACCGATGGGCACAGCAACACCCTCGGCAGCCGGAGCCCGGGCTGGGTGCCCAATGGCTACGTCACCCTGAGGGACAACAAGCAGAAGGAGCCATCGGTGGGTGAGTCAGGCCAGCACAACAGGCTTTCCACCTACGACAACGTCCACCAGCAGTTCTCCATGGTGAACTCTGACGACAAACAGAGTGTGGACAGTGCCACCTGGTCAACGTCCTCGTGTGAAATATCCCTCCCGGAGCACTCCAACTCCTGCCGGTCCTCCACCACCACCTGCCCCGAGCAGGACTTTTATGTGGGTAACTTTGAAGACTCTGTGCTGGATGGGCCACCACATGAAGAGCTCTCTAACCCGGGTGACTATGAGAACAAAAGCGACAGGAGGAGCGTGGGGGGCCACAGCAGCCGAGCCACCAGCAGCAGTGATAATAGTGAAACGTTCGTGCCCAGCAGTACCAACAATCACAGTGCTTTACACAGCCTGGTGTCCAGCTTGAAGCAAGAGATGGCCAAGCAAAAACTAGAGTATGAGACAAGGATAAAAAGGTAAGATGGTTTGGCTCTCCACCATCTGACTGCCTTTTGCAGAGTAAATCCACGTTTTGCCTCCCGTGACTTGAACTAGCTGCAGTCACTACTGAGTCACTCACAAGGTGCTTGCCAGTGAGTTTCTCATCTTTCAGTGTTGACATGGTTTCTGTGATATGATTATCCAAATAGGGTTTGTTTCAGAGAAGTTGTTTGCCATGGTTGTGACATGCTATCCTGTTGGTGTCAAAAGTAAAGCCAGAACCTTGTGAGTGTCTGGAAAAGCTAAATAACAAAATGTTATTTAGATAACAATGTTTTCATTAGTTGGTGCCTGTGCTCCAGAGACTGAGAAAGGCAACTAAGTGTCACCTTTCAGTGAAAGCAATGTTGTGGGGTATTCCACCTGTAGTTACGGGAACTGGGAAGACTGCTGGACTCTTTTCCAGTCCTCATTCCTCTTGAGAGAGTGCAGCAACTGGGAGTTACCTCTGCTAATAGTCCTCTTTCTGCTGTGCTGCTTTGCCTGAGCCTTTCCTTCACAGCTCAGACCTGTTAAAGACGGCAGGGGAGGGATGTGATTTTGTCTGCGGATAGTGTGGACTCTGCACATACACAACAAGATTGCTGGGGCTGATGGTTGTAATGACCAGTGAATAACCCCAGAGTGTGGGCTTAGCATTAACTGGTGCACCCAGCAGTGCAGAGCTGGATGTGCGCTCTTTGCAGTAAAGGTTCTTCAGTCAGGCTGTTTGGGACTTTCTGATCTCACCTCTGCTCAAGGCTTTCTGTTCTCACCTTTGTTACACAGCAGCTCTTTGCACTGGTACCTCTGGCACTGCAAGTCATGGATCACAACATGTGGGAGCTGCTGGCAGCAGCAGCTGCCAGTTGAAGTGCAGCACACTGAGCGTTGCAGTCTTTCAGCTGTGTCACTGTTTTCAGCAGAGTGTGCAGTGTAGTAGAGCACTTCATATAATGTTTTATATGTGTGATGACTGTGTGTTTAATACCACTAAGATCATAGAATCATAGAACGGTTTGGGTTGGAATGGACCTTAAAGATCATCCAGTTCCAACCTCCCTGCCATGGGCAGGGGCACCTGACTTTGAACACTGCCAGAGAGGGAGCAGCCACAACTTCTCTGGGCAGCCTCTGTCAGTCTCCCCACCATGCTCACAGTAAAGAATTTCTTCTTAATACCTAATTTAAATCTACTCTCTTTCAGTCTGAAGCCATTCCCCCTTGTGCTGTCGCTACACTACAGTTCCTGACAAAGAGTTCCTGTTTGTCTTCCCTGTAGCCCCTTCAGATACTGAAAGGTTTCTATGAGGTCTCCACACAACCTTTTCTTCTCCAGCCTGAACAGCCCAAACTTTCTCAGCCTGTCTTTGTAGAGGAGGTGCTCCAGTCCTCTTCGCAACTTTGTGATCCTCCTCTGGACTTCCTCCAACAGTTCCATGTCCTTCTTATGTTGGGGGCCCCAGAACTGTACACAGTATTCCAGGTAGGGTCTCACCAGAGGGGAGCAGAGGGGCAGAATCCCTTCCCTTGCCCTGCTGCCCACGCTGCTTTGGATGCAGCCCAGGACACGATTGACTTTCTGGGCTGTGAATGCACATTGCCAGCTCATGCTGAGTTTTTCATCAACCATCAGTCCCAAGTCCTTCTCCGCAGGGCTGCTCTCAATCTCTTCTCTGCCCAACCTGTAGGTGTGCCTGGGATTGCCATGACCCAGGTGTAGAACCTTCTACTCGCTTTATTGAACTGCATGACGCCCATATTTACAGATGTATGCAGATCCATACTGGCAAATAGATAGAGAGGGCAGATCAGCTGAAGAAAGGAGATTAGCAGTGAAACAAAGGCATTCAGGACGCTATTCTGACCTTGTAGGTGACACTAGTGCAACTAGCAGGAGCCAGGTGTCAACACTTCCAGAAGTACAAGGAATAGTTAGCCTATTCCTGGAGAATTAGATGGAGCTGTTTGCATCTGTGCCTGTTCAAAGGCATTTTCTGAATGAACTGCCAAAGGGATTGCCCTGTGAGAACAGCTCATTGATGAAGCCATGGTTTGTAGATATGCCTATCAGAAATTCTGTCTTAAGCTTTCTAAATGAAAAGACATGTATGAATTTGTTGGTGGTATACATTTCTGCCTGAGTTAGTGAGGAGTGCTGCTCAGGAGCTGTCTGCTTTTATTTCCTTCATGCAGCTTGGAGCAGAGAAATCTCACCCTGGAGACAGAAATGATGGCCCTGCATGAAGAGCTGGATCAAGAGCGGAAGAAGTTCACGATGGTAGAAATCAAAATGCGTAACGCAGAGCGGGCGAAGGAGGATGCAGAGAAGAGGAATGATATGCTGCAGAAGGAAATGGAGCAGTTTTTCTCTACTTTTGGAGAACTGACAGTGGAGTCTCGCAGACCAGAAAGAGGCAACACCATCTGGATCCAGTGAGCTTTGGAAGCATAGACTGTGGGACTTTAGGAAAGGCTTGGGGGTATTATACTGTATCAGGTGGCTGGTCACCTGTCTGAGGCTAGTACTCAACAAAATGTTATAAACCCTAGAAGGAAGGAATCGTACAGACATTAACCACTCATATCTACAGTGTGTACTTATCAAGTTATACTCTTTGAATGCTTCATGAGACTACTGTCAAGTGTTACAACTGGATATGTGTATATAAATTTAAAAAAACAAAAACCACCTTAGAGAGCAAGAGATGTATCTGAAGAAATATTTTAATGCAAGTCTTGTATTTAAACTGGTAAATTGAAATGTTGTTGCAATCAAGCTTTATATAAAGGCTTTTCTCCCTTGCACTTAACATAATAAGCTATTTTTGGCATTGTGTTACCATCAGCTTATTTTGTATATCAAATGGTTTTTTTTGTTCTTGTTTTGTTACCCCTTTTGCTGGGGAGTGAAGATAAACAGATATGTTAAGGTAAATGTCTGGATGGTCAGCCCTGATTTGCGTCGCTTCTAGAAAGACAGCAGGGTGAGAAACTGAAGTATGCCACGGGCAAAATAAAGCAGCGCTGACTTCACAGGATTGATGGCCAGGGTACACGGTTCCAGGGCACCCCTATTCTACAAAAACAAGTGAGGATGTGAAGTCAGCCAGGCTGGGGACAGTGGCAAAGGGGTAAACAGCTGCTTGTTTGGGAACAAATGTGGGTGTTGGAGTAAGAAGTTGGGAGAGGGGAAAGGAGAGCTTAAGGAGAAGTTAATCACATGACCAGAGCATTTTGGTGTCCCCTGAAGAAGCCTTGTGCCTGATCACTGCAGCTCAAGAGCAGGAATATAAACTGGTTGTTCTGACCACATTTGCATCTGCATTACCTCTGCACTCTGGGTGGAAGTGAGTCCTTTTTGTAATGCTGGTGAAGGGGGACACACAGAGAGATCCTGGTAGCCTTGTCAGTGTGATTGGTACTGAAAATAAAAAAACCAAAAAATTAATTATATGCAGAGTAGAAATTACTGGAGCAACTGGGAACAAACAGTATATAAGGAAGAAAACACACCACTTGTGTTTACAGCATACATTAGCAAGTTATCACACTGTTTGAATGCTTCAAGAGATTCCTGTCAAGTGTTGCAACTGTGAAAGTCCTCAGGCTCTAGGCATCACCAAGAGAGCACCTAGAGGGAACAGCCTGGAGCATAACAGCATGTGGAATGCCAGTGGAAGAGAAACAGCAGAGCCATTCTGTAAATTAATAATCTGTTTGGCATCTTTACAATACAGTAAGTATAACTGGTATTTTCTACACCATGTTAAGGATGTTTGGTTTTAACTTTGGGTTTAGGACTGCAAGCAGTATTATTAGAGAGGGCTGTTGAGGCGTCTTGGCTTCCCTCTAGTGTCTCTTAAATATATTGCAATTATTTTTTAATTCCAGTTGAGAAAGAGTGATGCAGGCAGCCTCAAAGAGCCGTCTTGGTTATAGTATGGATATTAAACAAGTATTAATTGGACGTGGGAATTATACTGGGAAGCAAAGCTGAGGTTTTACTTTTCAGAGAAATACCGAGCATTACACATGGTGCTTGTGGGTGCATCATTTGTGCCTGGTGGGGTTCAGAGTCCCCAGTCAGGGCTCCTGTTGTAGTGATTGCCGTGAACGTGTCCAGTGCACACCCAGCCTGTGTGTGAATCAGAAAAAGTCAGGGAGAGATGAAGGTATTGGGTGCATGTTTTATATCAGCAGCAATCACAACGCGTACCCACTATGGTGAGAGAAGGAAACAGATTACTGTGTTATAACTCCGATTTTTTTTAATCGAATGAGAGACTTTAATAGTTGATGCGATTGGCTTCAAAGTTGATTCACAATTTAAGCAGTATCTGACATCTGTTGACATGATGTCAGTCTCTGAGAGAAGTATTTTCTTAACTGAAATTCCTGTTTTTACACTGGATGTGCACAAGAGTGAATGCTTCTATCAAACCTTGTATTAGGCAGGATTTGTCTGTTTGTTTGAAGCTTGACTTTGCCTAGATTTGAAGTTCAAATGTTCATGTTTCAAAAGGTATTTCAGTCAGTTCCTGAAAAAATGTTCAAATTCCAGTTATACAGCTAAGTCCTGATCCCCAATTTTCTCACTTTGCAGTCCAGAACAAGACTTCACCTCACTGTCTCTGCAGAAATCATCTAGACAGATGGGAAACTTGAGTAGGTACAGGAAACCTAGGAAACATTACTGACAACAAATGTCCATTCCCATCACGATCCATCCAAAGTAACCTGCTCCTCCTGTGAGACTTCATCAGCATTTAAGCTGTCATGATAAAGTTTATTTATGTCCTTAATGGTCATCTTCATTCTGTTATTGTCCTAGTTCTTCAAAAGCACAAAGTCCTCGATGTTTCTTACATTCAGAATCTAACACTTGTAACTTCTCATCTGTATGATACCATTGCCGTGTGGTCCACAACTTGTGTGCTGCTTTGTTCCCTTCAGCATGTCCAGCCTGTGTGTGAAGTGACCTGCTGGGGAGGACATGCTGATGGAGCCAAGTGGCCAAAGGATAAAACCATGCTCCCTCCCATTCAGTGGAAAAGGGCAAGATTTATTCACAAGATGAAGGTTAATGCAGACTAAGCCCAAAGGCTCTGAGAAAAAACTATAAGGATTTCATGCAGTGCACTTGCTGGTCAATGTATCACATAAAGGCAGCTTTTAGGATTCTTAACTGCTAAGGTATTGAATATAACTGAGACCACCGTTTATGTAATGAAGCAAGTCATGTTTCATTGCAGGCCAAGTTGACAGTGTTACCTGCTGCAGGAGAACACTTAAGTTTCAAGTATGAATTAAAAAAGGGGTAATAAATGTGCTTTCACCTCTTTCTTACAGGTCTGTGAACTCACCAAATTAATAATCTGTTGTAAATAGTTCCCTGGGCAGCTCGAAGCTGAGAATGGCAGAGCAGCTCAGCTCTTCTAGCACCTTGTTACTCTGCCTTGTGCGCAGTGCACAAAAGACAAAGCTCTTACAGTTAATCAGTACAGATGGTGGGAAAAAATCTCTTGAGCTAATGACCTTCTGGTCCAATCACAGGGTGTGATTACATGACATCCAATAGCATAATTTCTGGACAGCACACACGAGCAGGCTAGAGTTGAGGGCCAGAGTAAGAGAGGGATGCACACTTACCACTGTTAATCCCATCTCCAGCCACATCATCAGAGCACTGGGACCAGTGCTCATACCCTACGTGCCTTTGCACAGTAGACTGGAAAAGTAGAAGACACATCCCATAACTTTTGAGTGTTAGATTCTGGTGTTTTGCCTTGAAAAGCTTTTGCCTTCCGTTCTGTTTGTGAGAGTCCTGCAACACGTTTGGAGTATGCTCTGGTGCAGCAGAATAAATAAAGTTACTACATATCTTTGCCACATGTTGTTATTTCAGCATCTCAAACTCAGCAGCTCAGCATCAGTTTCCCAAATACAAAGATTAATAAATAAAATGCTGTGTTAAATGATATGCAAAACTGGTGTGTTAGGTTTTCATAAGAGTAAAGGAGCTTGCTGATATTACCACTCTTAAGATTTGTAAGCAGGAAGTGGTTTGGTAGTTAAAGTGATGGTCCAGAAAATTTTGAGAAAGATACAATTTGCTAAAAAGAATGACTATTTAACAAATATCTCCTGTGTAGCATCCCTAGTGGGATGGAACAGAGGCAGGGTAAGGAGAGACTGAATAAACAGGTACAGTGATTTGCACATTTTGACAACCCAAAGTCAAAACAGTGAGTTGCCTCCAGCTGCTGTGCATTTGAATGCTTCCTGGATGAGTGAAACTCCTAATTAATTTCCTTTCGTATTCTGAATTCCCTCTGGATTCTCTCCATTGAAGAGGAGAGTGTCTGCAGACTCTGTGCCCCTGGCAAATCTGCAAGGAAGTAGAGGAGATGGAAAGGGGAGATGGGCAAATAGAAATTAACACCTACTTGTGATGTGGGCATGCAAAATAGAGGAAACAGATGGGAGAGATGAGGAAAACAAGGAAGTTAATATACCTGAAATTGCCATGTGTAGGTGGTAGTAATTTGCCCTCAGTTAAGAGCATTCTTTCTGAAAGCTTGTCTCTACAAATGGGTTACTGTAGTTGACGTGTTATTCTTTCAGAGCTTTTTTGGCTCTAAATTGCTTTGTGGGCTGACACCAGTAGCTGGGTCAGCTGTTTCACAGCCTCCTTCCTTGCTTTTATCGGTCCTGCGTGCCAGCAGCGAGAGTTCCTGTGGGGAAACACTCAGCAAAGCCATTGCTGTGGGAGCTGACGGGAAGCAGGGAGCCCAGGAGCTCGGGCAGCTCCCGTGGGTTGTCAGCACTCGCTCTAGGAACAGCTAATGGCCCCGGACTGTCATCCAGCATCTCCAGAGTAGTGCTGCTCAGGAAATAAAATTCCATGCGGCAGATGCCCTGCTGATGCAAATTGCCATAGCTCTGCAGAGGTTTAGGAAGCGGTGGGAGAAGCTGAGAGCTTTCCCTGCCAGGCTTGTAGAAGCTGTCATGATGTGTGTAATTACAATTAGCGTTGGTGATCTAGTTTTATTGGGAAAAGGCTTGTCAGCAATAAAACAAGTTTCCTTAGTATGCCAGTAATAATGGAGAGTGCAAAAAATGTTTGAGGCCAGAAACATGATCATGATGCAAATATATTCCTCACTTTTCCCAAAGGGATGCAGGATAATGAGCTTCATATGCAAGACAATTCCACTTCCAAATCTTCTAAATGCAAGAACGGAAAATCCTTTCTGCCTCTGTGTATTACTCTCTTCATGTGAAAGAGGTTTAAAATGATTCATGTTCAGCAGGACTTAATGTTTAAAATACTATTACGAGCATGGCTGTAATTTTTTAAGTATATAGTATTTAGGAGGTGGCTTGGCTTGGGACCAAAAGAGGTAGTTTTGAGCACCAGTATTTCCTCTGCTGTTCATATGTGTCGTTAGTAAAACCATAACAATATGACAAAGGGGCAATCTTGATTTTTCAACCTCAACAGTTAACATTTGCTGAAATGTAGTTTACAGTTCAGTTGAAATAGTAGTGATTGTTGCATGTAGCACTTCTTGCAAATCACTTTCCTAAACTGTAACAAAAAATGTTCTCCAAATATTCAGGACCGCTAAGCTACGCCAGTAAGTGGTATTTTTAACTGCGCATTCTTTATATTGGGATGAATGACAGAACCTGGATTTTGGCAGAGCAGGATGACAAATACAATGCTGGCTCTTCCCACCTTAAACCTAGACTGAGCACTCTGGTGAGGTTTTGCTTAATTTACTCTTGCAGATGTGTGCCTTGTGTAACAGTGAGGTCTTAGGGAAAAAGTTACAAATTCACACCTCCCTCATTCCATGGTAGTTCCCATGTGTAGACATGTCCTAATACTAATAGTGTATGTGGATAATGGATATATTTGTATAGTTTAATGGTATTAATAGCGAGTGTATCACAATTGACTTAATTTATATCCTTCTGTCTGACTGAAGGGACCTACATCAAAGGAGGCTGAAATGGAAAGTGAGCAGGGTATGAACCACGGCAGAAATGAAGCATCTCTGGAGGCAATTCCAAAAGCCATTAAGAGAACAGTTCATGAACTATTAATGTATTTCTGTGCTGCCAGCTAGGCCTGTTTTTCCCAGGGCCCACAAGCACACTGAGCTATTAAAAACCTCGTCTAACAAGGAAAGAGGTGGAGACCTGCTGGTATCAACTCAGGAAGATATGCTGAGTAAAGATGGACAGTTCTGGATGCACTAGAGCTAGGGCAGGGGGCTGGGTAAATTTGCAGTAGTTTGCAGGTCCAGGCACACGTCCCAGTTTAGGTTCTGTCTGCAATCCAGCCAATATGCCTGTGTGGCAAAGCAGGCTGCACTGACTTGGGCACACAGCAGTGTGCAAGTACTGCTGTGCTAATTCTGAAACCCCAGAGCTTCTCCTCCTCTGTCTGCCTCCCAACTCTGTGGTCTCAGAAGAAAAGGGGAGGTAGGTGGGCTTGAGCCTCCTTTGAAGGAGGTGCAGTGGGTGGAGAAGGGAGTGATCCACCTGCTCCCTTCAAACCTAACAGGTAAAGGAAGCTTGGAAGACACAGGTTTGTGTAGCTGTATCAGCAGCTTGCCACGAACACAGAGAGATGAGTCCTTGGCAGTTGCTACCACTGGTCAGAAATTATTGTTGTCATCACAATGCTGAGGAGAAATCCTTCTCCATTTTTTTAAAATATATTTTAGGAGTAGTTGTTCAGAAGAACTTTTTTCTTCTGTGTAGATCCTGTGTTCTTCCGTGCTGATAACACACACATTAGAGGTAAGTGGTGTGTGGTGCTGTGGATTTAATGTGACAGGTTTTTGTTTCCTGACAGTTTTGGGGCAATTTTTAAGAAAATATAAACAAATGACTTGTGTTCTGCTTCTCTACTGTTCAGGTTCTACTGTCAAGGCAAGCAGAAAGGAAGGGGGGCGGGGTGGGAAGAAAAAAAGAAAACCCAGCTACAGTTATAGTATCTGTTTCTTTGTTTAAACCTTATAATCTCAGTGGGCCTATATAAATCCTATTCTTTGCAAACTTGTAATTCCAATACACTGAAACACGCCTGAGGCAAGTCGTGCTTTCTGCTACTTTAGTTATGCTTTGCAGTACTTAACAATTAACCCCCTTGTTACAGTGGGGAGCCAAATCCACTGCAACTCAGCAAAGGCAATTAAAAAGGCAGGTTGGCAGGAGCTAATGTCCATGCTGATGGACACGATTCAATGAGCCTGTTGCAAACATTGATTTCCATCTTAGGAATTTTTAAAAATTATGAAACAATCGGTTGTGAACTTCAGGTATACATCTTGCATTGATTTTGATATAAGATATTCGCCTACAGAAGAGGGATAGGCAGTTAATAGGTGTGTGTTGAACATATGAAAACAGGTCAGAAGAACGATTTGGCCTGAGAAGCTGGAGTCAAATCATTAAGCCATCTAGGGACAGCAGTAATGCATCACCTTCATATGATGGCTGTGATGTTCCACTGAAAGGCTGTGATGCTACAGAAATACAAATGTAGTGTTGTCTTTAAATTTGTCTGCAGTGGCTTAAACATAGTGGATACTTTTGACCCTGCATGTCAGAAAGGATGAACAATCTGAGGCAAGCTAAAGTCTCCCTAACAGGTATGCAGGCACGATCTGGGGCAATTCTGATACATTAAATGACACTGCTTTAGAATGGCATAACTGGTATAACCAAGAGCAAGGTTTTTCTCAAGCAGCAAGTTTGCTGACAAATTGTGGTGGGCTTTGGAAATGAAGGAGAAGGTGTGACCTTATAGGAAAACATAGAGTCTCCCCATAATCACGTAGGGCCTAATTAAAGGCCCTAAAGACTTATTAAAGACATGTATTTGGGGTCAAATGCAGCCTACAGTAAACAGAAGATAGCAAACAGAAACTATGTACCTTCTTAGGCAAGGCCCAGAAAACTTGCCACAACCTTGACAATTTGCTGGTTGTTCAGTGATTCATCTCTGGGCATCTGCTCTGTTGGGTTTATTTCCTTCTTCCTGCTTCTTGGCACTGATTGTTTGGTGGAAGATTAGTTTGCCTTAATGTTCCATGTGTTGGGGCAGCAGGCAGGGTGCCAGTGTAGGGGGTTGACATAAGATGCACAGTATGTGTAGTCATTTTATGAAGCATGGGTGCTGAAGCAAGGCAAGATGTTTCCAGAAAGCCTTTACTATTGTACAGCCATTCTAGGAAGGAGGTACATCTTATGGATTCTTGTACTTAAGTATTTTTTATCAAGACATCACTAAGACATTATCAAGACATCAAGAATTTTACTCTTCTGCTGATTAAAATATTAGCTATTAGGAAAACCGAGGATGAGAGATATTTAGAAACTTATACCTCCTGGTCCATAGATGAAATATAGACTACAGGTAGGTATTGCAGTTGGGATTTTTATTTTTGGGGTTTTTTGTGTGCTTTTTTTTTTATCTTTTTTTTAAACTTTGATGAATGCACTTTTGCTGAACTCTTAACACTGAAGCACCACTTTACAATGAATATTCCCTAAGTTCTGGTTAAGAGCCCTTGAAGATACAATTTCTGCTTTCTGAAATCTTTCTTTCTTTCTCACCATGAGAGTCAGGGGGGAGAGAGGTTGCACTTCTTTTATTCCATTCTTAGCAGTGAGCAACAGGCTGCCATGATTTGAGGGAGCCAGTGGGATACACGAGAGGCAGTACAATATTTACACCCCTACTACATTTAGTGTAAGTAGAGCTATGTAGTGTTGAGTGACTGCAATACAGCAGATGGATATTCAGGAACTCTTTAGACTTGTTAGCCAACTATGGCAGCAAGAAGCTCAGCACAGTCTATTTCAGTCTACTCCTTGGATGGTAATTTATCTTTTGACCATTCAAAAGTGAAAATCCCACTGGGAACCTAAGCAGGACAAGAGTAGCAATGGGGAGGCTGGACAATGCACAGGATGTGTGACAAGGCCAGAGAGGTGTCATCCTGCTAGCAGCAGTGTAGCCATGAAACCCCATTCTTAGCACTGCAAAAGCTTGCAGGTGGATTATCCTGCACTCTGTGTGTACAGACACACTGTCACAACCATGACAGTGCTCTGCAGACAGGATGTCTTGTTTTCTGCAGACCATTCAATGCTGAATTGGCTGGTGTGGTGAAGGAGGAGGTGCCAGTGCATCACAGGATACAGGGCTTGTAGATCAAGTAGTAAAACTTAAGAGCTCACTAATTCAGAGGGGGATTGTCCAGGAATTTAGGGTTAAATGCAAGGAATGGAAGCAAAACCCCCAACCCTTCTATCCTATCAAGAACAAAATCCATTTCTGGCTCCCCTGGAATACAAGTCAAAAGTGTCATAAATTGTTATGTCTACATATATAGGAAATGAGTTAGGTGTGAAAACAATAAAAGAATTCTAGCTTGTGCTTTGTAATCCCCTGGATAATTGAAACCTCTCTCTTTCCCCTCATCTTTTTTTTTTTTTTTCTTTGTGGATGTGGAAAGGCAATTGAAAGGCAATAAAGTGGAAGAAGGACACAAAGTTGATTGTATTAAGACCTGAGTGTGTGAGATGATACAGTATTGGGCAATGTCTGTGTGCTGAGTAGTGTGGTCTGGTAAAACAAGCCATTTAAATACTACTTGGAAGGTAGCTGTTCCAGCCCTAGGTGTCTACAGGATTGTCCCATGAAAACAAACCCTAGGTGATTGCTGGGAAATTGCCCAGAAATGCAGAGAGGAAAGGAATCAGTTGAACCATGGACTGCGTCTCTTTGTCCAGAGGCTGTGCACTGACACTGAGCAAGGGAATGTCAGGGAAGCTTTCTTCCTACCTTGGAAATGTACGTTGCACTTGATCAGACAGCAGAACTTTCTTCTTCTTGATGAAAAGTGCCTGGCAAGGACAAATTCTACCTTCAGGGTAGACTCCACACCTCCTGCTAGTTGTTTTTGGCTCCAGAAAAGCAGGGGCATCTTAAAGGTTTTCTGTGAAACTTCATGGCACTCTTGGCAGTGACCCTTTCTACCCTTATAAAATTTCCTCCTGGACAATTGTAAATATCTTTAATATCTTTTCCCATAGGGTTCTAATAGCCATTGCTAAAAATCTTCTTGGGCTTCTTTTCACCTATTAACTCAGTTGATTTCTCAGGTTTTCCGTGGACCACTAACAACTCGGACAAAGTATCTGCACTGATGAAACCATATTGCAGAAAATTACTAACCCTAAAAGAAAAGCAGTTGCAGAGTAAACCTTGGAAGTATGGGAAGCTGGGATCCAAATCCTGGAAATGTGTGTTTGGATAAAACCTGAAGCCCGAGCTTTTCATATGTATATAAATTTTAGCAAGAGTTAACCTACTCTATTGAAATTATGTGAGTTTATTATCAGGCCAAGAATCATTTAAAAAAACCCCCCAAACAACCAAAACCAACCAAACCACAAAACTAGAACCCACATCTATCCTTAAATGCTTTCTCACATGCAGTTCAAGTGTTTGATCCTAACACTGAATGCCATTACTTGGCACATAAAACTTGCTAAATGTGTGAATTACTAGTTTTTTAAACTGATGTAGTGGAAGGAAAGGCTGGTCTCATCATCTGCAATCTCAGTGAGAATCATGCTTTCAAAGTAGCTGTGGACAACTGCAATGGTTTCAAGCTTCAAAGACTTTTTTAGAAGAGCAGTAGATAAATACAGAATGATATATAAACAGATAGTACTCCATTGGTATCTGAACAGATAAATGAGATTTCCTGAGAGGTGTGTAACAAGGCATTTTATCCTTTCCTATTTGACTCCAGTAACCACAGCATTTCTTCCTTGTAGCTATCTATTCTTACTAAGTAGCTAAGATTAGCTGTGGCAGCCACAATAACATACATTATATTATCAGTGAGGCAGTTCATCTGAATACTGATACAACACAAAGAAGAAAACCCTCACAGCCTGTAATGCACATTAGGGAGTCATTTTTGGCAGTAAATGGGAGGGTGTATTGTTGCACCTCATAAATGCAGACAAGAGTAATCATATTGTACTATTCATGCTGATGTTTTTCAGGGGTGCAACTTAGTTGTGCAGGCTCAATGCAAAACTGCAAGGCTGTGGTGGTGCCTACTCTTTGGGCCACTCTATGATCCCGGGAATTCTCATGCGACCTTGGCCTTGATGAAAGGCTCCTGGGCAGTTAAACTTCCTTGAGATTATTAGAAACACTGTCTTGTACAAAGAACTTCTGCTGCCTAACCAAGGAAGGAATAATACCTTTGACAATGATTCTTTAAGCAGCCCAGACCATTCATTCCCAGCAATGAATCAGAGTGGCTAACAAAGTCATTTTGTTCACTGAGCAATTTGTTCCTTGGATTTCTTTTCTCACTGGAGCTGCTGAGGTGCCCAGCTTAGAAGCACAGTACATGAGTTTCAAGGGAAAGCATGGGTCTTACCGTGGGCTGTGTGCCTCTTACTCCAAGGCTTGAATCAGTGCTTACACACCTGTTCATGGAGTGTTTTGTTGGTCCTTTGGATCAGTGCTGTGTAAATATAGAATATTAAGTTTATCTGGAGCTACTGCAGTCTATAAATATTCAAGTGTCTGCTGCCAGTGTTGTGGATGCAAGGCTCATGTTGCACTAATGGAAATTATAAATTCAATCACAAATGAGTTGGACTTTCAAGAGACACTTAAGTGCACTGAAGTATTACATATCTAACAAGCAAAAAATCCCAATAAGAAGAGAAATAACTGTGGCCGTTCAGTGGAACTTCACAGATAGCTAGCTCTGCAAATATCCTTTCTCTGCACCAGAATGTCAGTAAGTCTGAGAGTTCTCAAGAAAAAGGGAAAATATTTCATTTTATATGTTTTGTGAAATGTGGTTATTTCTGCCACCGTGTATATACCACTGTATGTTCAGAGAAAGGAGTGTTGCTTGCATGATTCCTTCAATCCCTCTGAAAAGCAAGGCAGTTCTCCTCTGTCTTCTACTCAGGGAAAAAAATGGGGTGGAGCCCAGTGTAAGAGAGTTTGCCACTTCAGTAAAGACTGATCCATGCCTTAGCATTCTCTAGTGAGAAATCCAACCTTTTCAATCTCTCCTACCCAGTTTTTAGTTGCCTGATCACCTTATTCTAAACTTTCCCGGGTCTCCTTGTGCCTTCCGATGACTAGGAGAGATGGGATTCAGCCGTATTCCTGCCTTATCATCTGTGCCAAGAGGATTTTGGCACCAGTGCAAATGCTTTTGTGAAGGGATTTCTTTCTGCTAGCTATCAAGAGCGTTGCAGTAGATGCTTGTAGTGCAGTGTGTTGTGCAGCAGTGTGACTTGTTAAAAGAGGTTAAGAAAGCACGTTGTAATACAGGTTTTTAATCTGGGTACCAGTATCAGTGAAGGGAAACTACAGCTTCCAAAATATATAGCTTCCTGAGGCTACAGCACAGGTTCCACTTAGCACAGCATAGATCATGTGCCAGTAAAGTTCACAGTTGTTAAGTACATACTTAAGAGTGCTGCTGAGGGAAGATTTATATGAGTGCACATCTGAGTAAGCACATTTGATAAGGACTACATCTAATCCTGACTTGATAGGTGCTGATCACAGACACTTCACGATTGCCGTGCTGACATAGGAGTGTAGGAAGCATATTGTTATTTAGAAGTAATTCCAATATATTCTGAGCAGCATTAAGGAACTGCTGAGCAGCCAGAGAGGGATTATTGTTCTTACATGTTGAAGATTCTCCAGTTTAATCTGTTGGGATTTTTTAATGAAGGACAGGAACTGGGAAAATTCTGTTTTTCAAATATATGTAAAAAATTGAACAATAACTTCTGATTATACAAGGATCCATGAAGTGTTTCATTCACATGACATGTGTCAGAGTGTAGTGGGCCACAATCATCATGTTTATCGAATTCATTGGCAATCACCAAGTGCATGTTAGCCCTTGTCACTCAAAAAGCATTTTACTTTGTAAAATTTCAGGTTCCCACCATCTGTGGAAAGTCAAGTCATGAGTTAACTTTGAAATTGCCAGGGGCAACACTGCAAGTGAGCTTTTTTATTGACC
>VZRJ01006768.1:499538-609591 GCA_013397565.1 Ptilonorhynchus violaceus | reverse complement strand
GCGGGGACAGAGCGGGGATAGAGGGGGGACAGAGCGGGAACAGAGAGGGGACAGCGCGGGCACGGGCGGCTCGTCCTGCTGTCCCTGCCCCTTGCTCTGCCATGTCTCCATCCCCATCCCCATGGGCCGCTCTGGAAAAGGCCGCTCCCGTGAATTTATCCCGCCGCAGCCCCTCAGGCTCCTCCAGCCTCTGCCGTGGTGTCCCCCCACCCCTCCCTGAGCACGGCACTGGGGGCCCTCGCGTTCTCCAGAAAACATCAGTCATCCAGCTGTTCTCCAGCCAAGGTGTCCTGGTGTCCCTCCTCCAGCCTGAGCCCGGGCTCTTCAGGCAGCGGGGTGAGCGGGGGGTGGG
Source organism: Ptilonorhynchus violaceus (assembly GCA_013397565.1). Taxonomy (NCBI): domain Eukaryota; kingdom Metazoa; phylum Chordata; class Aves; order Passeriformes; family Ptilonorhynchidae; genus Ptilonorhynchus; species Ptilonorhynchus violaceus. The sequence continues at coordinate 609,239 of VZRJ01006768.1, read as the reverse complement.
TGTATTCAGCTCTGCCACAGAGTGGGTGGAATTCCAAGGCGTCAGGGACTGGACAAGGTCCCCAAGGAACCCTAAGGTGGGTGTCCCAGACACTGAGGCTGCCCTTGGGTGCCCTGCTCTGCCACCACCAGGGCTGCTGCAGGGTGCTGGGAGGGCCGGGGGGTTGGGGACACCTGGGTTGTCCCGTGTTCAGGTGCTATGGGACACGGCAGCTCCGAACGAGCCCTCGTCCCCTGCGTGTTGTCACCCAGCTCCAGCAGTGCCGTTGCCCGTGTGGGATGGTGGGGAGCGCCGGATGCAGGCCTGAGCACACGCAGGGCTGTGCAGAGCCTGTGTGTGTATCCATGGCACGGCACGCGAGGGGGATTCGGGCAGGGGGGGCTGTCTGTGTTTATTGGGGTACGCTCGTGTCCCGAGGGTGGGAGGAGGAAGGGGTGTGTGCATGGAGCACTGCCCAGCAAGACCAAGGTGTGTCCATCAGCCCTGTCCCTGCTCTGGCCCAGGGGTGCCTGGCTGGTGTAGGGCTCCCCAGAAAGGCTCCTTGCCAGTCCATCCTCCATGTGCCTCATCCTGGCCCAAGTGGCAGTGGAGTTTTACTGCTGCTCCCAGAAGATGCGGCAGAGAGACCCTGGGAGGATCTCCCAGCCCATCCATCACACACTGACTTGGCATTTATGAGGAATCTGAAGCAACAAATTCTCCCTGGGACGTGCCTGGGTGTCGGTGTCAAGGAGGGGCTCAGCAAAGTTCGCGCAGCCCGTGCCTGTGCCTGCTCCCTGCTGGCCCACAGGAACACCCTTGGGCTGGCCCAGGCTGAGGGGGCTGCCCTTTCCCAGGCTCCAGAGTCCCCTTGGCCACCCTGCAATGTGCCAATCTGCCAGCCTGGCCCAGCTGGACAGGGATGGGCACAGTCGTGGTTGTGAGCATCTCTCCAGGACAGGCACAGCTTCCACAGCCTGGTTCTCTGATGCAAGGAATTCCTGGGGAACCGGTTTGGTTTCGCAGACAAGCGTGCTGGCATCTGGAGTGTTGCACCCTGTTGTGCTTCCCAGTACAAGACAGACCTTGGCTTACTGGGCTGAGTCCAGGGAAGAGCTGTGAGGATGATTAAACCACTCAGGAGAGAAGCAGTGCTCTTCATCCTTGGAGCTATCCGGGAGCCTGTGGGACAGGGCCCAGAGAATCCAGCTTTAGGGGACCCTGCCTGAGCAGGAATCGCACTGGACCATCTCCTGAGGTTCCCCAGCCTCGGCAGTGCTGTGAGTCTGTCACGAGAGTGTCGAGCCCTCGGAAGATGGGCAAATGTCAAAGGCCAGAGAACAACAAGAAATAAGAATCCAGTTTTGTTTCCTTTTGGAAGCATCTCTAGTTGCAGAGGATGGACAGCAATGAAAGGACAAGCTGGGTGGTGGTGGGAGATGGAAGAGATCTAAACTCCCAGATCTCCTTTAGCTGTCCAGCATCACCAGAGGGGATCCCACACAGGGAAATGTGGCGTGTTCCCAAATGAAACATCAATCTGGGCCCAGTCTCATATTTCTCCAGCCATAACTGGATCATGGTAACAAAAAAAGATGATAAACAATACAAAATTTGTCCAAAATTTGGCAATTTTTTCCATGAAGGGTGCTGGGATTCTGAGGAAACCTGGTTTTATCATGACATTTTGCTCTGTGAGAAAGCTCTTCTTGGCTGTGCCCAACACTGTGTGTTGCTCAGCAGAGCACAGACGGCCTGACAACAATTTGGCTGCTAAAACTTCTAAAAATAAAAGCCATCCTTTTTTCTTTTTTTTTTTTTCTCCCCTCCAAAGAAACATTGCAGCATCACACCTTCCTCCCAGTACAAACTGTCAAACCTCTTCAGGCTGAGGCTATGCATGATACTGAACTCCAAGATTGTGTCGTTTTGGTTTTCTGCGCTATTTTATTCTCAAAATGGGGTATTTTCTCTGGTCTTGGCAGAGAACAGAGGAAAGCAAAGGTTGCAGGGTGGATTCAAACACTTGTTGGTAGGGGCTGCCCAGAGAGGAGCGTTTGGGGGGCTCTTCTGGGACCACCTGCCCTGATGAGGAGGTGGGGCTGGAGCTCGCCCCTCTGCTCTCTGGGGTGGGGGATGGTTCCTGCTGGCTTGTGCTGGGCTGGTTTGAGCTGGGAGCTCCATCCTGCAGCATCACCCCTCACTGCAGAGGGGCAGCTGCCTGGGGGTCCCCTCGTGCTGCCATGGGGCTGAGCTGGCAGAGCTGGAGCTGCTGCTGGCCACTGCTTAACAGCCAGGACACTTCAGAGTGGGACTGGAAGAAGAACTGAATTTTTAGTTTAGTGCCTGAACTGTAATTAAATAAGAAGAATAGATTATTTTCATCTGAATATGTATATATATATATATATACATATACATATATATATACATATATATATATGTATTTAACAGGGCTTTGCTCAAAGCCATGCACCTCCCATTGCCTGAAATGTGCAGTTGAGAGGAATTGCTTTAACTTGTGGAGTTTCAAAGAAGCTTCCATCCTCCTTCCCAAGGGAAACTTGGCACCACTGAGTGTCTGTCAGGGGTTGGGGCTCTCTGCTGCCTTTGGGGATTCACAGGGGTGTCACCCCTGCATTTTGACAGGCCCACCAGTTGTGCTGAAGGAAAAAAAAGGCATCCAGACCACCTGGGACAGACCTGTCACCTCCCTCACCACTGCTCTCAGCCCACAAGCTTTGCTTTGAGCACCTATTTGCTCTCAGTTTTACCTGTCTCCTGCATTTTCACTCTTCCCTGCCTGTTTCTGGGAATGCTCTGCAGGACAGCACCAGAGGCTTTGCCTAAAGTATCACATCCACGGTTGTTTCTTCCTCCACTAGACCAAACACTCTGGCAAAGAGGGAAATTAGATCACCCTGACATCATTTGTTCCTGGTAGATTTGTGTTGGCAGGTTTTTATCTTTTATTTTTATCACATTTACAAACGGATCGTTCAATAATTTGTTCCAAAATTTTTCAAGGAACTGAAGCCAGTCTGGCTGATCTGTAACTCCTCAAACACTTAATTTCCTTTATTTATTTATTTTTTTAATTTTTCACAGAAAAGAATGTTTTTTTCTGTACTTCCCCAGCATTCCCCAAGCCTTCAGAATTAGTCACAAACTGCTGCTAATTGTTCAGAGGTTGCTTACACTTTCCAGGGTGATTTCTCTTGCCCCCTGAGTGCTCAGTGCACTGAGCTGATCTCACAGGTGGTGCTGGCTCTGGGCACAGTTACAGCCCTGCACTCTGCAGCCACGGTTAGGAACTCACTGTTGGTGTCTCTGTGTCATCTCTTTGGCTCTTTCCATCACAAGACATGAATGCTGATGCCTTTTTTCTCTTCATTGCGCTTCCAGTGTATTTTGGAGCTTGTTTTGTTGCCTTTTATGCCCCTCACTGGCTGTAACTCTCCCTGCTCCTTACCCTTTCTCGTTCTACCCCCATGCGCTTGAGCCTTCCCTTTACGCTCATCCTTATACCCCCATTCCCATTTTTATAGGATTCCTTTTTGATTTTCAGGACACTAAAGTGCTCCTGATGCAGCAATATTGGCCTTTTACTGTTGTCCTGTGGTTCCTCTGCAGAAGGATGTTTAGCTGCTGTGCACCTCATATACTCTCTTTTAGTAACTTCCCTCAGTCCTGTATTTCTGGTTTTTTCCTTAGGATGCCCTCCTGGCGGATGTTGCTGGTGGTAAAGCGTCCCCACGAGTTTGTTCTGTTTGTTCATGTTTGTGCAGCCACCTGCCTTCTTTTGGGTTCTCTCTTTTAATGTCAAAACCTATGAACTGCTCTTGGTGATGGCTCTGCCCCCCAGGACCCAACTGATGCTTCCATGCTGGTCAGAGACTGGAAGAGCTGCTCCCACCCTACCACCCCAGAGCAGCACTTTAGAATAGAAAAAGTATCCAGAGAACTTTCCAAATAATCTTTGGGTAGGTTGTGTCCTTCTGCATTTGTTTGTGTGATGGAATGTCAAAATGAGGTGGTTTAGACATAAAAAGTTGCTGTTTATTCAGCCAAATGCTTGCTGAATGGAGCCTTAACTTGAGAATAATTGCAGATAAAACGAAGCTATATTTGTGATGAATAAATTGTTCTTCTTTCAAATATGCTCAATTTGAGGTTTAGTGCTATGATAAATCTTCACTAACTTCCCTTCCTGAGAGAAGCAGCAGCAGGGAGGGAACGTGCCCAGCCCGATGCGGGACAGATGGTCCACGGAGTGACCCCACAGGGAAACGGAGCCTCCTCCCTGCCGGGGGGTGATGGGGACCTGCCAGGTCTGAGCCTGCGCAGCCCCGATGTGTAATGGGGAGTGGGAGGGCAGGAGGGGTGTGTCAGAGAGTGCTTAGCACCAGAGGAAATGTGTCCCGAATGCCACACTTGTTCTCTAGCCGGAGTCAGTCNCCCGAATGCCACACTTGTTCTCTAGCCGGAGTCAGTCTGTCCATCCATCCGTCCATCTGTCCATCCGTCCATCCCTCCATCCGTCCATCTGTCCATCGCTCCATCCCTCACTCCATCCCTCCATCCATCTCCGTCCGTCCATCCATCCATCCATCCATCCATCCATCCCTCCCTCCCTCCATCCCTCTGTCCATCCATCTGTCCATCTGTCCATCTGTCCATCTGTCTGTCCATCCATCCATCCGTCCGTCCGTCCATCCATCCATCCATCCGTCCCTCCATCCCTCCATCCATCCATTGGGTTTGCATGGCCAGGTTTTGGTAGCTGAGGAGCTGCAGAGGTGGCTGCTGTGAGAAGCTGTTGGAAGCTCCCCCCGTGTCCGAAGGAGCCAATTCCAGCTGACTCCAGATGGACCCACCACCGGCCGAGGCCGAGCCCATCGGTGACAGCGGTAGCAGGACGTGTGTGCAATCCACACTGGAGCAGCCTGTTCCTGAAGGACTGACCCCATGGAGGGACCCCCGCTGGAGCAGGGGAGGAGTGTGAGGAGTCCTCCCCCACGGAGGAAGCAGCAGCAGAGACAATGTGAGATGGGGACAACAACCTCCACTCGCTGTGCCCCTGCACTGCTGGGGGCAAACAGGTAGAGAAATCAGGAGTGAAGCTGAGCCCAGGAAGAAGGGAGGGGTGTTTTAAGGTTTATTTCTTATTACGCTACTCTGATTTGATTGGCAAGAAATTAAAGCATTTTCCCCAACTGAATCTGTTTTGCCTGTGATGGTAACGGGTGAGTGATCTTTCCCCGCCCTTATCTTGAGCCATGAGCCTTTTGTTACATTTCCTCTCCCCTATCCAGCTGAGGAGGGCAGTGATGGAGAGGTTTTGGGGACACCACCTGCTGCCTGTGAATGTGGGAAAAGGGACTGTACATCCTGCAAAACCCTTAGAGCCAAGGAGGCAGAGGTGCACAATCCAAAGCACGTCTGAAGGGCCCTGGGAGCCTGCTGAGGCCACCGGTGCAGCCCCATGCAGCAGTCAGGGAAAGGTCAACGTGAGGCTGGCATGGGGACAAGGACTCTGCCTTGGGCTGGAAGGTGGAAGGAAGCCAGAAACTGTGAGCAGTCAGAGGCACCAGAAAACAATTTCCCAGCCCAATATGTGAAACCATGTTCTGTGTCATTTTGTGCAAATTTTTCTGCAAGTTTGTGGCCTCTGCAATTGGTGCTGAATGAACACCTGAGGAAACATGATTGCTACAACAATGTCCTGCCATGTCCTGCCGTGTCCTGGGGGCGGTGGGGGGCTGTCCTGCTGGTAAGGTTCTCCCGGCACAGCCTTTTTCACTCCACATCCTTGTTGGTTCTGCCCATCACCTGACACCACTGGATCAGGGCTGGGAAGACACAGCCAGTCCCCATGGGGATCCTGCCAGCCCAGAGGGTGCTGGAGGGGGCTCTGGCCTGCTGGGAGATCCCATCGTGTGCTGTCCTGCCCCTCTCACCTCTCCTAAAGTCTGGGAGAAGAGCGGGCCCTGCGCTGCTTCTGGCACGCGCTGGGCAATGTGGGACTCGGGGCTGCAAACATGGACCTGTTTGGGGGCATCTGCTGTTTGTGCCACCAGGGAGGGCAGGGCTGGCCCCTGACCCAGCGAGCTGAAAGGGCTGCCCAGTCCTGCCCTTGGAACAGCAGTGGCTCAGAGGGCCACATGTCACACGTGTGACCTCAAAAGGGAAACGCTAAGCTGCTCTCTTTGGGAGAAGCTTAGCACTTAAAGCTGATTTCAACAGCTTTTGCCTAAAGTTTTAAGACCCGTCACTAATCAGCAGCTGGTTTATGGCCGCTGTAAAAGATCAGAAAAAATAAAGAAATCTCTCGAAGTTGGGGGAGCGCTTCCCAGCTCCCGCATCCATCACCGGCCGCGCCGACGTTTACGAGCGCAGGGAGCCATAAATCCTCGCGGGGCGACACTGGCCCGGGACTCGGCGCTGAAGGGGAAGTGTTGTGTCAGAATCTCTGTCCTGCCCTGGGAGAAACTTTGTGAATGCTTTGCACGGTGAGACAGGCGCCTCCAAGCCCTGGGACATCCATCTGCAGATTTTGCAGGCTCTCCTGCCTGCTCCTGCCGCAGCCCGGCCCTCCTGAGGGGTGGGTTTATGCTCCCGAGCCTCCTGTGGGCAGGAGAGCTGGGTGTTTTGTTGGGAGGGGGAACAAGAGGTGGCACATTTTGCTGTGATTTTGGTTACCCTCCTGGCTCCTCTGATTCATGGAGCAGTTCTGGTGCAAACTGCCTCCCACCTCAGACTTGGAATTGAATGGAAGAATTGGGTCCAGGGGACTCCTTGGTGCATAACCCCTTGTTTTCTAGACAAAGCTGCTCTGCCTCAGATTCTGGGATGCTCTGGGCCATGGGGAAAAGCACCTTCAAGGGATGGCCGTGGTCTGAGGTGTCTCTTCAGTCTACAAGTGCTTCTGCAGATAGCAGGTGCAGGCACTGCTGGGGAAGGCTCCCAGCTCTGGCTCTGGGCTTGTGGTAAAATCCAGCCCAAGGGAAGGGTGCCGTGGGCAGCACAAGTGTCCTGGCTCCTGTCTTTGGGCACAGCTGGGACCTCCGGGGGCCGTGGGAGCTGAACTGCAGCAGGGAGTGGAGGAGCTGGAACGATCTCCTTCAGCTCCTGGTGCTGGAGGTGTCTGTGGGTCTGCCCAGCCTGGTGCAACCCTGAGCTGAGCCAGCTGCCAGCAGAGACCAGAGCCAGCCACCTCCCCTGCTGCCGGCAGCCGCCCCAGAGCACCCTGGCTGTGCACAGGCCCCGTGCGTGGTGATCATCCCCCACCCCAGCCAAGCCTCCTCTCCTCAGAGTGCAGCTCCACGGGCCTTTCCCTGCCAGCCACGGAGCAAGAATGGACACAGGGCAGCTGAAGTGAGGGGAGGCCAAGGGAACACTCCAGCCCCAGCCTGGTGAGCGCAAACACAACGAGGTGCCTGTGCAAGCCCGTGATGGGTGGCAAGGATGCCTTGCCAACACAGAGGTGATGCGCTCGCTCAGCCACCAGCTCCAGCAGCCCTGCTTCCAGGGCAGGACCTCACTCCATCGCCTTGGAAAATATTTCCTCTGCAAACCTAAGGAAACTGTGTGTGTGTGTGTGCAGGGGAGAGGCCTGAGATGTCCCCAGCCACCGCCTTGCTCCGCTTACACATAAATTGACATCTTGCAGGAGAGCTGTCCAGAATACTGAGTAATTATAGCTCACCCTGAATCACAGAGGAATGTGGGCACAGCAGCTCTCTTACAAATCATTGCAAAGACCTTACAGATTAAACCCTTCTTTCCCCCCATTAAAGGGCTGCATTTGTGCTGTAAACAGTAAAAATAGCAAGTGCTGTTATTAACGAGGATGTGCCGCAACTGCTGACTCCGAGGCACAGCTCGTCTCCATATGGCCATTACAGTTGAAGGACAAAAACAATATTTTATGTTTCTCACAGTTATTGTTCATCAAATGTTTATGAAAATGCATAATGACTGCGTATGATGAGCGCGTTTTTCAATAAAGGGAGTGAGATGAGGACCCGTGTGAATTTCCAAACCAAATAAGAAAGGCCATTAAATTAATAGCTTAATTACACGATAAATTTCAAAACATTTTCTAGAATGCATTTTATTTTTATTTAACCCAATAACACGTTCAGCTGCAACTCTTTCTGGGATTCGTGTAATAAACCCGCAGCAGTGGTGATGCTTCCCTGAGTCTCAGTTTCTGTTTTTATTGCCCTCGTGGAGGGTGGGGTCCCACTGCTGTGCAGTCCCCGGGCACACACCGGGCCGGGGCTGTGATCACAGCCAGGCTCCGAGCAGGGCTCTGAGTGCTGCTCCCAGGGTCTCCGAATGCGTTACACTGCTGCTCTCTGTCCGGCAGCACCTGCCTGGGTTTAGTCCCCCACTCACACACTCCGAGGTGCTCCTGCCAGCTCGGGACCCTGCATGGGCTGAGATTCAACAGTGCAACTTTCCAAGAAAGCAGTTGCTGTTAATTCCCTTCCCTTCCTCACTGTAACTGCCCAGCTTTGTGCCAAGTCCCTGTGTGGCCGTCCCAGCTCTGAGTGGGTGACTGGATCCTCCGGCCAAGGATGGCATCCCCACTTTGGCACGGGGGTTGATGAAGTGGGAGGTGAACAGAAAAGAGCTGCAGGAAGCAGAGTGGCTGGAAAAGCTGCCTTGGCCTGGGCAGTGAGGGGCAGGTGCTCCAGTGAGTGCCTGCAGAGCAGGAGCCCTTGCTTTGGGAGAATGGTGCTGGTGGGAAACGGGAATTTGGGTGAGGGCAGCACACAGAGAAGAGCCGGTGGTACAAACTGTACTAGGATGAGTCAGACCAGAAATAAAAACTGTGCATGAGCAGCTTAATTAAGGATCTGTGAGATTTGATGTCCTGACAATGTCCTACCAGGGAGCCTGTGTCTCTGCCCCGCTGTCAGTGCTTTGAGGTCAGTGGAGAGGGAGGCTGAAAGATGATGTGAGCTAAATCCTGCAGGTTTGAGGTGTGTGGGGGCTGCTGGGGCTGTGATTCTTCCTCCACATCCCCTTCCCTTGCCTGTGCCTGTGTCCTCATCCCCTGGAAGCCACTCACCCCTGTGCACCTCCAGTTCCTGCTGCACATCCCTCATGGTGCCGGCTCATCCAAGGAAACAGTGCTCACACCATGGCCCAAGAAAACCCTCTGGGAATGGTCTTGTAGCAGTTTTGGGAGCAGCTTGTGGTGTTCCTCACTGTCCTCTCATGGATGGGCTCCAGGCTTGACCTGTGCACATCACTTTGGAAAACTGGGACAGTTTCTCTCCAAATCCATGAGACAAACCAACAACTGGGGTATTTCCCATTCCTTTTCTGGCTGAACTATCGATGACAATGTCCCTGCATGCAGCCAGCATGTCAGGCAGGGAGATTTGAGGCTTGTGCTCCTCAGCAGATCTGCTGAGCACTCTCTGAAACACAGCTATGGGTACGTCCGCAATAACCAACGCCCCACAGCAGCGGCAGGACCTTGCAGCAGCTTCTGAGAGGCATAATGCAATTAGCTGAAACTCCTGTAAACTATAAATACATAATTAGAGTCTGTCTAATGAGTTACAGTGGTGCAGGGGGTGTGTGTGCACAGTTCCTGGGCGCAGACGCCTCCCTGGCTGAGAGCAGCACATTCAGCAGTGTCACAGCGTTTATGTCCCACTTAATATTCCACTTGCAAAAAGGTGCTTTATTAAATGACAATTTGAAACTTAATTGTGTTAATTTCTCAATTGATTGCATATCTATTTCTAAATGAACTTACTGGCAACTCACTTCCCTACTGCAGGTTGAATTAATCTCAACAGTTGACACACTTGCAAACACAGCAGTGGATGGAGTCACAGGCTCGTCACCTGCCTGTCACTCACTCCTGCAGGTGCTGAATACTCACCCTTTGCACCCAAAGAAGGGGGCCAAGGCTTTTGCTCTGCAGGGGGTGATGCTTTCAGAGGTTTCCATCCAGTCAAGGCTCTCGGCCTGACCTTGGTTCTTGGCTCTTCGTTCTTGGCTTTTGGCTCTTGGATTTGTGCTCGTTGAGACCCTGTTGGAGGCTCATGTCTCATGCCAGACATGCCAGGCTGGTCACAGTCTGGGTCTCACAGTGGGTCTCTGAGAGCTGGTGTACATGGCCTCATGATTGCTGCAGGGATGGCTGAGCCTTCAAAGGAGCAGGATTGATCTCCTTTTGCTTGGAAGCAAAAAGTGCCTCTGGCCAGGACCTTCTTTGCGTCTCTGGGTTTCTCTTCTGTGCTTTGCCATGGGGTTGCAGCACCACTGCTCCTGAGCCCTGCCAGGCCCCGCTGCCCCGGTGGCAGCCCCGTGTGTCCAAGCACCGCGTGCACAGTGGCTGGACAGGTACGGCTGGGTGCACACCCCGGGCTGTACAGCAGGGTGGGGTGGACTGTGAAGACCCAATGAAGTGACCACAGCTCCTCTGCCATCAGCCTCAGCCACTTGCTGCCCTTCTTGGTGGGTCCTTCTGTGCCACCTGCCCCTGACTAGGGCTGTCCTCCTCACCAGGAGCTGTGCTGGGTCAGTGGCCTTGCCTGGCAAACTGGACTCTCTGGGGTAAGGATCGGGATATGGGAGGATCCATGACACAGCTGAAATTCCCTCCTGCCAGCACAAGAACAAGCCCAGATGTTTCTCCAAAGAGCCTTTGAGGTGTGGGAGATGCTGTGCAGTCCCTGCCCCTCTCAGTGTCCCCTGATGCTGGGCCCAGAAGATGTGCTGAAGAACATCACCAACAGCTTCTTCATCCCTCATCCATCCAGGGGTTGCTCCAGATACTCCTGTGACTGGAGAAAGGGGAGGTTCCCAAGAACAGCCGTTTGCAGGTGCCAAGCAAGGACCTTGCTGAGCCCGTGAGCATCACCATGGGCTGTTCCCAGTGCTCTGCTGCCCCAGACCCTCCCCACCCCCAAATCCATGTCCTCCTGATGAAAACAAAGAGTGCATCTCACTCATGAATCCTCATGCTCTGGTTCCCACTCCCAGGGAAGCTTGTCCATCCACACCAGGTATGAGCAGAGGCATGGGCAGGTCCCCAGTCCCAATCTCCTGGATGGGCAATGTGATGGGGGAGCCTGCAGGGAAGGTGTGAGCTGTCTGATGGCCAGGATGGGGGTGGTGGCCCTTCCCTTCAAAGGGACATGGGACACCACTGGCTGGGGACTATGGGGTGAGAGCCTGTGTGCAGAGCAGGCACACGGAGGTGTCTCTGGGCTGCAGGGGTGGGTACTCCCAGCGCTATGGACCAGAATGGCTGCAGGGGCTGGGCAATGTCCTTGCCCCAGGCACGGTGTCCCTGCTCCTGCTGCACCCCAGCAGCATCTCTGCTGAACACAGCGATCGTCACTTTTATAGGCACTACAGCAGCCATTGCTTTATTCCAATGGAAGCTTCTTACGGTTTAGTATCATTAAATACAGATGCAACTTGTGTTCCTAAAGCCATAATGCCCCTTCCTGTTACTGCCTCACAATTAACCGGGCTATAAAGCTTTCAAACATATTGCAGGCACTAATTCAACTGGATGGTGAAGAAATACGGTTTTATTGGGCAATTACAGTGCCTGGAACATGTTCCAGTCTGCACGGTACCTTCCCAATAGGAACGGGGGCTGCCAGGCTATGTCGCTGAGGAGGGTCCAAAGGTGGCATCCAAATGGCTGCATCTCCAGGCTGCAGGGATGCTTTTATTTACACCTTAATAAAAACCTCTCCAAGAGCGATGAGAGCTCCGTGAGCTGTGCAGATTGGGCAGGGGCAGCCCCTTTGCTCTGTGCTGCTGCCCATCTGCTCATCCTGCTGCTCCCAGTTCAGCTGCAGATGCCTGGGCTGTGCCCTCCACACTCAGCCCACACCAGGTGTTCTGGTCTCTGGAGAGCTGTGCAGAGAATCCCTCCATCCCCCTGCTCCTGTCGGACCCTGAGGGCGCTCAGGTTGCTGGGCAGGAGGAGCAGTGGTGACACAGCAGCTCTCTGGGTCTTGGGCGCGTGTGTGGGGTCTTGGCCCTTCAGGAAGGACCTGTCCTGGCACCAGGGCTCACTGGAAAGGGGCTGACAAATGCTGCTGAGCTGCGTGGTGCTGGGCTGCCAGGGGAGTAAGAGAGTCTGGGGGAGCTGTGAGGGACCCTGGGACCATTCCTCTGATGGCTCCCACGTAGGAGAGGGTCCTTATCTCCTGCAGATTGCCCCAGAGACAGATCTCTCAGTGCCTTTGTTCCTGGCGTGGGAGACACGTGAATGACACGACATGACACGGCATCACACCACGTGACATCCCGTGACATGACACCACATGACACCCACCAGACACGGGCATGTGTGTGGGCAGCACGTGAGGGCAGGCATGACTTCCTCCAACTACCCGGAGTGCGGGGCTCCCTCTGCGGAACATCCTCCCACCCCAGTGTCCCTACACATCCCTGCAGGCCCTTGGAAAGGCAAACCTGAAGACTGTAGGCAAGATGCCACCAGGGATGGGACTGGGTAGGCACAAGAGAGGCCAAGGCAGGTGACTGTGTCCTTCCAGCCCCTTCACCCTGCCCTGCCCTGGGGCTGTGCTGAAGCCGTGTGGCTTTGCCGGTGACACTCGTGTGCTGCAGCTGCCAGAGGCTGTCGGCTGGGAGCTGGTGGGGAGCTGGGACACGGGTGACGATAGAGAAGGGTGGCTGCTCTTGCTGTAGTGTCACAGCTGCTGGTTCCAGGTGCATCCTGAAAAGCATCAGGGAAAAGTTACTTCTTGGTTCTTTGCAAGGCCAAAAAAGGCACTGTCCACTTCTCAGGAAATTCTCTGGCTGGCAGAAACTGGGCAAAGCAAAGTGGACAGACCTGGGTGTGAGCACCCACTGTGCTCCAGTGGAGACTTTCCTAGAAGAGACACAGCACTGAGGGTTCCCTGTGCCATCCAGGGATGGAGCCTTCAGTCTGGGGCAGGAGGCTAAATCCCATCCCCGAGTCGCTGATTGGTCCCTCTGCGACCCCTCTGGCTTGGCAATGAACTTGTTCTCAGTCACAGCTCAGTAGAGCCTCTTCCTGCTTCTTCTCTAGGGATGTTTTTTCCATGGTGTCCAGCTCCCCTGGGAGCATAAATCCACTCCCATCCTGGTGCTGGCTGTGCCTCGAGCTGGCAGGTGCTGCCTTTTGCTGCTGGTGGCCATGGGTGGTGCAGGCTGGGAGCAGTCAAGGAACAACCTGACTGGAGAATGATTTTCTCCTCTCTTCACAGCAAAGGGGTCATTTCTTCAGTGTGGAGAAGGGAGTGGACACACCACACTCCTGGCAGCCTGATGGTGCCAGCTCAGCCCTCCCCATGTTCCCAGGTGGGAGCAGAGGCTTTTTGTACCTCTACAGTCATCCAGTCCCTGAGTTCTTAGGGCTGTGTGAGAGCAGGACCCAGACAGCAGCTGGGCAGTTCTTCCCTGTCCCAGGTTCAAGGATGCTCTGTGCCACACAGCTTGGGCAAGGAACGGGATGGAGCCTGTTCTGAGTCTGATAACGCTGTACCAAAGGTAGCAAATACTTGAACATTCCCAGGATGCAGCCATGGAGTCCTTGTCTCCATCCTTCTGGATGGCCATTCCCACTACAGTGCTTTGCCATCCTGCACACAATAACGTCTCCTACAAGGATGGCTCCAGGGAAGGGGTGAGGGAGCTGCTCCCGTGTCACATGGAGTGACCTCTGCATTACTGGCAGTGCCCTCTGCCAGGGCAGGACCCCGGGAGGTATCTCAGCTGGGTGTCCCTCACGCACAAGAGGTGCTTTAGCCTGTTTCAGTGTGGAAGCCCTGGTGACACGAGGTGGGGGTGCTCAGCAGGCCTGGAAAGGAAAATGTTCAATGCTGAGGAAGGGAAAAGCACCGTGGGTGAGTCTTTGGCCTGGAGAGCTTTTTCTGCTCATCCCTGGAGGTCACTCACAGCAACAGCACGGGTGGCATGGCCGGGAGCAGCCGGAGGGTTGGGAGCAACTGCTGGTGCCAGCGGGGCTCTGTGACACATCTGAGCCCAAAGGCAAGCGGGAACATAGGAGTGGGGCTTTGATTTGGGAATTTCTTTGGACTTAATAACCACATTTATGGAAGAAATTAGAGACAGATACTCCCTCTTGACACCAATTTACACAGCCTGGACTGGGAGTAAGAGCAGAATACACTCATATTCCTTTTTATTTTTTTTCCCCCACTTTGGAAATGGAGAAGATTTGTAAAGTCTTGAAGGAAAATGTGCTATAATAGCAGATTTTTGTATCCCTGTTTATCCTTGATATGACTGCTGCTTTCATGGTATTGCCTTCAAGAAATGGCTTCTCATTTATACTTTTCTCTCTGGAGAAGAAGGTCATATCCCTCACAAATGGGAAAAATAATTAGAGGAGTAATTCAGCAGTTGCCTGATAGGTCAGATATCGGAAATAAATATAGAGGTTAGTGCATTATTATGACAATGGTTTTTGCTCCTTTAGTGAGCTGTCATGAAAATGCTGTATTAAGAAAAGATTAATTTTATGCCCCCATGGTGGAGCAGAGGGGCTGCAGCCACACAGCGTGTCCTGACCCTGCCTGCACTGCTGGGAGCCTCCCAGAGCCTCCCCTGCAGCCCTGGAGAACAGCACTGCTGGGGACCAGGTGTGGGCAGCAAAGCCTGCTTGAGAAGGGACATGGAATCATGGAATCATAGAGTGGCTGAGGTTGGAAAAGCCCTCTAAGATCATCGAGTCCAACCATCAACCCAGCGCCACCGTGTTCACCACTGGCCAACGTCCCCAAGTGCCACATCCACATGTTAAATCCTTCCAGGGATGGTGACTTCACCACTGCCCTGGGCAGCTGTGCCAGTGCCTGAAGAAATCAGTGAAGAAATTTTCCCTAACAGTCAATCTAACACAATCTAATCCCTGACACACCTTGAGGCCGTTCCCTCTCATCCTGTCCCTGTTCCCTGGGAGCAGAGCCCGACCCCTCCTGGCTGCTCCCTCCTGTCAGGAGCTGTGCAGAGCCAGAAGGTCCCCCCTGAGCCTCCTTTTCTCCAGGCTGAGCCCCTTTCCCAGCTCCTTCAGCCACTCCTGGGGCTCCAGCTTCCCCAGCTCTGTGGCCCTTCTCTGGACATGTGAGCAACAGGAACAACATGAGCAACGCAGAAGAGAAAGTGGAATTCCCTTCCCCAAACCTTTGCAAAGAGTGCAGCTGATACACAGAGAGGAAAAGTGAAGCCCCACTTCACCAGGGATGAACCTACTCAAGATCTCTTCAAACATCTGCTGGGTTTGGGCATGTCCCAGGCAAGGCACCACCAAGCAGCGCCTCTGGACAGCCTCGCACAGCTCTGCGTTGTGGCGGCGGCTGAGCCGGCAGCAGGGGATGCTGCGGGGGTTTGGGCCGGCCACAGGAGCGACCGAGGAGCCTGTCACTCCTTGTTCCCTTATAAGGTTCTGTTCTGGATTGTTCTCCCTTACTCGGCACCACATTTGTCCCTGTCCCCTGCTCCTCCCCTTGCTCGCCCCTGTTGGTTGAAGTTGTATTACCCCGCCTTCTCTCCACCCCCTGACCCTCAACCCACTGGTCCCTGTTGTTCTCTCCGTCCCCAGTGACCCCGGGATTTAACCCTGAACCGTGTGTGTGGCTGAACGTGTCAGGCACCGCCGGACACGCGCCACGCTTTCGGGAAGACTGCGGGACCCCAACATGCATCCCGTTTATTCACAACACTGCATCCCGAAGGATGTACTGGCACCTCGTTACTTGCCTATAAATTCTCTTTCCTTGAATGTGCCTGCCTGGGAGCGGGCTGAGAAGGCTTGTGAAGCTGGTATGGTGTTCAGAGGCTCATTAGTGGTTTTGTGTGCTGCCTGAGATGCTTCAGTTGAAAGGCCAGCGTTGGGCTTGAGTCCCAACCCCCCAGCCTTTAGTCCAAGGGACAGGAGCAGAAGCAGCATCTCCTATGGATGGGAAGGCAAGGAGTCCTTCCACAGCAGCCCCAGAGCCTGGTGGGGCCAGCAAGGGGCACCTGTGTTGTAGCTATTTAGTGCTTGCAAATGAGCCACAGCCTCAGAAATGTTCACAGGAACGACTTCAAGTAACAAATTCATTTGAGGAAGCCACAATCTGCTCATGGCTAATTCGAGAACAGAAAGAGAGGAGGGCTGGGGCATGTGATGAATTATTCACAGGGTGCCGAGGGGGTGCAGGAGGCCTGTGGTGCAGGGGCATGATGCATCCGCATCTTTGCAGCTTCAGGTGGGGTGTAGCCTGAAGTGCCCCCAGGTCTGGAAGCAAATACCTGTCCTTGTTCTCGAAATGGGGAGAAGCAAGTGAAATCCTGGGCTGGCACAGGCAGGTTCAGGCAGTGGGGTGCCAGTGTGTGTGCATGCAAATGGCCGGAGAGGGAATGGACAATGTTCATCAGGTGCTCCTGAACCGGGGCAAAAACCTGCCACGGGCCCAAGGGTGTCTGAACGAGCACCTGAGGGAGGAGGCTGTACAGCAGATGGGTGTGCCACGGTCCAACAGCTCTTGGCAGTCCTGGTGGTGCACCTGGTACCCCCCTGGCCAGGATAACTGTGGATGTGGAATTATCTAACTGCGGCTCCAGAACTACAGGAGAGATGAAGAGCAGGAGTGAGGGAGGGAGGCAGTGCAGGAGGACAAAACTGGGGCTGACATCTGATGGTGATGCTGAGACTGAGGGGAAGCTGGGCTGGAGGCAAGGAAGGAGTGGGAGGATTGTGTAGGGGAGGGGAGGGGCCAAGGTTTTTGACCTGTTCAGTGAACCTGACCCCGGGAGGCACAGCCACAGGCAGCAGACTGTTCAAACAGACACTTCTTTTCTCGTGGGACTGGGCACAACCATGGGCCAGACTGTTCCACAGGGCTAGAGGCTTCGGGATCATGATGGTCCTGCCTGGCTGGGAAACTGTCCTGGAGCTGAGACTGTATGGACACAGGTCAGCTGCTTCCCAGGGGTCCTGAAAGGCTCAGGAACTCCTCAAACTGGACATCAGCAGGAGCAGACACAACCTTGGGCACAGAGCAGTTTGGGAAGTCAGACATCACCAGTAACTGTCTGGTCAGTGCTGCTGGAGGGCTCAGTGCTGGAAGAGGAAAATGAGATCAGTCAGAACTGAGAACAGATATCTTTGGCCAAAAGTGCTCAGAAAAACAAATCCTTAAGCTAAAGATAATCGAGGTGGAACAATAAAGTGTCATTTTCCCATTTAAGTTTTTTATGGAAGAATCTCCCGGTCCCTGTGGATGAGGTGGGATGGGAAGGAGAGGGATCACTGTTCAACCCCTCTCCTGGAGTGCCCTGAGCCCCTTGAGCTGCCCTGCCTGTGCCCAGCCCTGGCAGGGGCGTTGCGGCTGGCTGCAGGTGCTCTGTGCTGTGAGCATCCCCCTCCCACAAATGCCATCTCTGCTCCTCAGCAGCCTGAAGGGCGTTCCAGGGCCCTGCCCTCCAGCCCCTGTGCACTGGATTTGGCTCTCCCCTTTCCTTCTGAAGGGCAATGCCAGTCGGGGGCCGTTTCCTCGCCGCAGGGCTCAGGAATGGGAGACTCCATTAACCTGCCCTGTGCCGGTGGGAGGAGGCGCTGACCCTGCCTGACCCTGCTGTTTGTCATGGCTTTGTAATTTAATTTGAATTCATTGATTTGTTTGTCACAGTCTGTGAGCAATCACTGTGGTGATCGGGATCCAGAGCTTGGGAGGTGCTGCTGACCTGCTCCTCCTGCTCCTGCTGCTCCTGCTGGCCAGCCTGGAGCAAACCTCGGAGCCCCAGAGCCTGTGGATGGGCTGTGAGGAGGCTGGGGGCTGGCACCCACACCACCCACACCGCCAGGCTGTGCCTCTGGGAGGGACTGGGTGACAATGTCCTCCGCGGGCGTGTGAGGAAGGCAGCCAACAGTGACTAATTAATAAGTGACACTTGTAGGCAGAGCTCTGCTGTCTGAAAGCACTTTTGTATCTCAGCAGTGTTTTCTGAGTGATGGAGGGAGCAGTGAGGAGCATTAGGGTAGGGAGTGCTCCATGAGATGGACTTCCCAGGACAGGAGCAGTCCTGGTGTGGGGATGGACATCTCCCATGAGAGGGCAGAAGTACTCACGTGTGCTCAGGACACTCAGTGAAGGAGGTGGGGGATGTGGTCCTGCTGCAGGGCTGAAGGGACCTCCTGCTGTAGGTTCCCTGTGAGGGTGGGGAGGCCCTGGCACAGGCTGGCCAGAGAAGCTGTGGCTGCCCCATCCCTGGAAGTGTCCAAGGCCAGATCGGACAGGACTTGGAGCAGCCTGGGATAGTGGGAGGTGTCCCTGCCCATGGCAGGGGTTGGGACTGGACCTTTAAAGGTCCCTCTCAAACCAAACCATTCTATGGTTCTGCTAGAAGCTGCTGGGCCTGGCTGTGGGCAGAAGGATCTACCAGGGGCTCATCCCTTGTGCCACATGGATTTGTCATCATTTGCTTCCAAGTCTCTGCTCTCAAATCCTCCATCTGGATGGAGCCTGTGACCTGAAATCCGTGAGCCTGGCCCCAGCAGCAGCTGGGTGTGTCCATGGCACTCAGGAGCCCTCTGGCCCCGGTCCTGCTGTAGGTGCTGCACATGGGGGGCCAACGTGTTGGCTGCAGGTCACCAACCCCATCAGAGCAGGACCTGCTGCTCCCATCAGCTCCAGGGTGATGGGGACACTGCCAGATGCCGCAGGAAAAGGTGAGGCACCAGGGGTTGCATGTGTGGGATAGTTCTGGTTTCTGAGAGGTAGAGACCGGCTTCCTCCCAAGGTACCAGGCAGAGCCTCTGCCAGAATCGCTGCTGTGCTCAGCAGCTCGTGAATAATCTTGTTATCAGTGTGGATGTACAAGACCTGCTGCTGTCTCTCTAAATTTCAAGACTAAAGTGTCTTCGGGTACTGGGAGGCCCACAGGCACCTTCTGCAAGAAGATGTTGCCTCTCCCCATGGGAGCTGCTGCTTTCCAGATGCGCTGGGTGTCCTTGGATTCTGAGGCAGGGAGAACAGATGCTGCGAGTCGCTCTTTTCTAGATCATTTATCACATCACTGTGCCCCTCTGGCCTGTGCTTTCTTCAAAAAGCACTCACAGGCTGTCTGACCTCTCTTCACGGCTGAGCTGCTCCAGGCTCCAGGCTCTGCCTGACATTCTCCAGGAGGAGTTCAGCTCTGCCACTTTCTTCTAGTGGCTCCATTTTCCTGGTTTAAACCACATCATCAGCACAAACTGAGATTTCAACCATCCACATTTGCTACCAGACCATGGAGGGGCATCACGTGCAGATTCCTTCATGGCAGGGGCCTTTGGACTCTTCTTTTCTGGGTGGGGTTGTCTAGAAGCCATGCACCCCTTCCACCCACCAGTGCTCAGTTTGCATGGCTGGAACATCCCTAGAGGGCCCCAGGGAAGCTCGAGTTCCTTGGCCAGAACAGGACACTTGGAGAGGTTGCTGCTTGTGAGCAGCTCCAGGTTTGTCCCGGGGTGATGCTGCTGGGATGAGCAGTGAGATTTGCTGAGCAAAGGCAAGACTTGACCTCAGGCAAAGCTCCAGTGTGGATGCTGCTGGAGGTGCTGCTCCATGGGGAGGCGGGGACCAGCCTCCCACCCTTGCTGGGAAAGGTGGGCCCCTGGAGAGCAGGGACACTCGTGGCATATCAGCGCTGCTCCCTCAAGGAGGCTGCAGCAGAGGGATTGTGCTGAACGCTCTCTGTTTGCTGTGGGAGATAAGGCTGCTGGGAGCTAAAAGCACTGAAAGTGCCCTGATAGCTGAGCTTTCTGCAAATATTTGGTGAGTGCATTTGACTCCCTCTGAACAGAGACCACCAGTGTGCCCTGTCCGTAATGGAGAGATTGTTTTCCAGGTTGTCAGGGGAATTCTGTTTGTCATCTCCATCTGGAGCTGTTTTCAATCTCGAGCTCACGGCCTCAGCTCATGTGTGTTATGGTCTTGACCCAGCAGATGGGAACTTCCAATCGCAAGAGAGGGAAGCTCCCTGTACCCTCCTGGCCGGGAGCACAGCAGGGGCTGGGATGCAGCAGTTCCTGATGGACTATTCCAGGGGTCTGTCCGGTGACAGAAACACCTACTGGTGTCCCTTGGCTGTGATGTAGGTCCAGGCTGGTCCAGACAGGAGTCCAGAGGAATGTCCAAGAGTCCAGGGCAGGGCAAGACGTGCAGAGCATGGGGACACAAGTTCATGTGCCATTATGAGACCCTTAGGTCTGTTTTAGCCCTTGCTCAAGCTTTGCTTCAAATGGCTCTTCTCCAGCATCATCCTGGCTGTGAGGGGAGCTGCTCCCAGAGCTACACATCCTGCTCCCCCTCACCTCTCTCAGGCAGTCTCTGCTGCCCTCCTGTTAGTCCAGCTGGTGTCCCATGTGATGGCCTTCAGGACAGGGAGCTGGGCTGGTCCCAGAGGTCCTGCTGCTCTCAGGCTCTTTAGATCTGTCCCTCTGCTTCTGACCTGATGGATCCCTGACCCAGCCTCTCACCCTGGCATGCAGCCCGGCTCCAGAGGGGTTTCTCACTGGCACACCCAGAGATGGAAGCATTAAGCTTTGCTCTTCTCTGACAAATTCATTTAACTGATGGAGGTTTCTGCTGGCAGCTGGGGTGCAGCAGGCTCTGGAGGCACGGCCCCACCTGCTCTGAGTGCAGGGGCAGCCCATCCATGGGGACAGTGTGGGGTGACAAGTCCTCTGCTCAGCTGCCACCGGCCCCAGCAAGTGCCCGAGGAGGCTGCCCATCTGCCCATCTGCTTGCCGGTTTGCCTGGGTGTCACTGCACAAGATGTCTTGTTTTCTTGGAGAAAAATGTCGTTGTGGATGGGACTTTGGCCTCTAACCTGTGGTGAACAATCCTTTCTTTGAGGGATATGGAGGTTTCCCCAAGGAGTTTATCCTGCAGAGCACTGAGGCTTTGCTGGGCAAGAATCCTTGAAAGCAAAGTGTTCCAGGCAGGGGAGTAGAAACACGCAAGAAGTGTCACACAAGTTCAAGCGAGGATCCTTGTGGCTTCTCCAGTCTCCAGCAAGTCACAGCCCACGGCATTTCATCCCCTCAGGACTCCTACGGAGTCGTGTCACGCGCTTTCAGCTCGAGCATCCCCAGGACAGCTTCTCTCTCCAGGAGGTGTGGAGACCTGAGGAAGGCACCTGCTTCCCTTTCCCACTCACTGGGACATTTCCCTGCTAGTTAAAGCTCCTTCCAGCACCAAGTATCTCCTCCACAGGAAGGTGTTTGTGTGGGATGCTGAGCCAGCCCGCAGACTTTCTGTTTGTCAAGACAGACATGTTGAGCTCCTTTGAGTCCCTCATTTCCTATCCATCTCACCCGAGTGGCCTCTGCTCTGCACAGGCAGGCTGGGCTCAGCGCACATAGAGGTGACACTGCTGCCCTCCTCCCTCTGTCCCCAGCCCACGCACTCACAATGACCTGCAGAGCCCATGTCCAGCCCTTTGAGACTCCTTGGAGAAGCACTGGGCTGTAACACAACACATGGGACAGGGTTCAGTCCCCTGGGAGATCCCAGCCTCTCCCCAGCCCTGCTGAGAGCTCCATGTGATTTATCAACCTCTCTGTGCTTCGCATCGGCCACGGATTTTTTGTGAATGAGTTTTTAATATGTATGTTTGAATCACTGATGAAAATACTGACTACTCTGAGCCTCCTGCTCCAAACCATTATGAGAAACTCGGTTTTAATGACAGCTCCCCATCAGGGGCTGCTGCCTGAGCTGTTCCCCGAGCCTCAGCCTCACGTGTGTCTGGCGGATGCAGCCGAGTGCTGGTTTCCAGTCAGCCGCGCGGCTCCGAGCCAGGCGCATTCCACAGGCTGGAGCTCATCACACCTGCTCAGCCACTGCCAGCAGCCGCACACGGAATCTCCTCTGTGAGCGAAATGAAGGCTGACGAGACCTTTTTTCCGTAAAAGAAATGGATTGGCGCAAATCTTCCAGCTTCCTTTCAGTTGCCTCCCAAATCCCCTTCCTTTGGCTTTGCCCGTGCCTGGTGCTCGGAGGGAGCTTCCTGCACCCTGCCATCTCCTTTGGGATGCTCCAGCTTCCCCAGTGCTCCAAGAGGCGCTGGGGATGCTCCTGCAGAGCCTTCTGAGGTGCCTATTGTGTCACTCATCCACATTCAGGGCTACTTATCACCGGCCTTGATCTTAAAAATGCTGTTGAGTTTTTCAGCATCCTCCTGTGGTACAAACACCAAGGCAGCCTGAAACCACCTATTGCATTTCTGCCCTCTCCAGAGTTTGGCCATCCCTATAAATAAAACCTCTGCACTAGTTGGTTTTTTGGTTGTTCACAGAGCATTTCAGCTGCTTCCTTACTGCCATTCCTTCCCTAAGCCACGCATTTTTAACTGATGAGTGTAGCTTCTCATATCAATTTTCTGTACTTCATAACTTCTAATTCAAAATCAATGGTTATCTATTTCCCCCTTACACTCCATTTTGTTATATATTGCTTTTTTTCCTTGATTTCTAATATCTATCTCCACTTCATCACTGAAGAGGACAGGCATCTGGCCAAACATGTCCTCTTACTTGATTATGGAATTATGGCTCTTGCCCTCGAAGAAAAATTCCCTGTTTTCACTCCTATTTTTCTGTCAATGTTGTGTCCTTCCCACTCAATTTTGCTCTCAATTCACCTCCCTGCTGGGAATGTTCTCCTGTCACACCAGGTGAGTCTCTTCTGGTGGTGGGTCCCTCACACTGCCACAGCACTGGGGAGAAGGGTGGCTCTATCTGCTTCTCCAGAGTCCCTTCCAGCTCCTGTGGCAGTGATCCTACAACTGGGATAATTACAGGAGTCCTTGAGCCACTTTCACTCTGGTAATTACTTTCCCTCCCCCCTTCCAGCTGAACACCTCCCAGCCAAGGTAACCACTCCTGAGGTGGATTTCCATTCCCTACAGGTCCCAAACCAGCCTGTTCCCAACCCTGTGTGTGTTTTTGCCTGCTTCTCACAGGACTGATTCTGTCAGAGTGACCAGACAAAAGCCCCCTTGGGACTGATTTGAAGGGACTGATGCCCTCCAAATGGCAGGGACACCCTGTCCTGGTGCATGGGGGAGGTGCTGCCCACCTCCATCACCTGAGCACTTCTGGGGCACCTTCAGCGAGAGCCCCGGCTCCTGGAGAGCTGCAACCCTGAAAAGAGCACAGGGCAAATTGAAATTAATAATTTATGAGTGACAGTAACAATTTCCACCATTCGAGGAAGCAAAGAAAATTGCTCCATAAACATTTTTCTTTTCAATTTCCTACCAGTTACTTGAAATTTGATTTCCATCTAGTTTGTTTCATCAAACCTCCCCAAAGTGATTTAAAAGGTGTCGCTGGCAATTACCCAGCTGCGGAAGGAAAGAAATGGCAGTGGGGCAGCTCCAATTCACCAGCCCGAAAGGAACAGGGAGGAGGTGGGTTGGGGTCACTGCAGAGAAGCAATCAGCCAGCACTAGAAATCTCTTGTCAGGAGTTTGGCCAGCACAGCCACTCTCAGCCTTGGGGTGACAGGGACAGCACGGTTCATTCATGGGGACAGCAAAGAGTTTCAGGGGCTGTGGGCTGCAACAGGAGACCCTCTGACTGTGCGCCAGCCTGCACATCATCCTCCCTCCACACTGCTGGGATCTCAGCACTCCCAAACTCCTCCTTGCTAACCCTGGTGGGGCTGGGGTCGGTTTCCACCACGTGCTCCTGTTCTTTGCTGGAGTGAGGTGTCCTCTGGGCTTGCCGTGTGCTTGGCCAAGGGATCCATCCTGAAGGGTGCTGAGGGCAGGTGGAGCTGCCTTGTCTTGGTCACTTCTTCTGTTTTGTGAGGCTGACTTGACTGTCCCACCTGTGTTCTGCTTTGGGCTCTGCTTCTGTTCCTCTCCCAGGGATATTCCTCACCATTCTCAGCAGCAGGGGCCAATCCCTTCTGCAGGGCCAGGTCTCTCTGGTGATAAAGCATGAGCAGTTCCCATTCCCACATGGCTGATCAGGCCTCCAAGCACCACCCTGATCTGTTCCAGTCTGGCAGTGGCCCTGGGGCAAAACTACTGTGAGTGTTCCAGCAAGAGCAATCACTCCTGGCTCTGATTTGCTCCAAGGCCTGGATCCCTTCAAGATCCCTCCCAGACCAGGGAGCTGCTGGTGGGACTGGGCTGGCTCACCCTCACTCATCCCAGTGGTGGGAATATTTATCTGGAGATAAATATCTGGATCTCCATGTCTGCAGTCACTGATTTAAATACCACAGACTGAGACTAGGAAAATGATATCTGGAAACAAGGGATTCACAGGGCTGGAAGGCTGGTGATGAATAAACATCCACAGCTTGCAGTAGATCACTGCACACCCTTGAGAATCCCTGGGCATGGCAGCACTGCTGCTGGGAGTCCAGGAAGGCGGGGAGAGCAAGCTGCTCGCCCTAAAAGCCTCACCAAAATTTCCATGTCCTTCTGATAATTGAGGAAGACAAGTGTTGAGTAGGCAGCAGCTCTCAATGGACATCATTCAAGCCTGGAAGTGTTTACAGTGTCAACTCTTTGAGGATGATAGGGAATTACATGACTAGGCTGACTGAGTTTTTAAAGTAATGGCTTTGTTAAAAGCAGTTAGGATCAGGCACCGCTCGCCAGTGCCATGGCTGCCTCGTGGCCATGGCACACACGGGATTGCTGTCCTCTCTAGCCAAGTAACACAATTATTTCTCTTCTGAAATAAATGGCAATAAATGAATGCAGAAATGAAGAGCAATTCCTTGCACCTGTTATGTAGGAGCTACCTGAGCCTCTAAAGCCTTTGTGCAGGGCATGGGCAGCACTAACGTCCCCACTCCGGCAATGTTCTCCTGAACTTTTGCTTTTGAATGCAGACCCAGGGTGGTGATAACTGCTCTGAGCGTGAATCCCTTCTCCAGAGGGATGGGTGCAGGAAGGTGGGAGGGAATCTGGGACTGCACTGAGGAGAGAGGCAGCAGGAGCTGCGCACGTGGTGCAGTGCCCCGTTCTCCCCGGCCCCAGGGAGGGCTCAGCACCCACCAGAGGCGATGCCACAGCCAGGAAGGGCAGGCGCTCCCCCTGGAGAAGGGGATGCGCAGTGGGATGTGTAGGACTCATGCCTGGGTCCAAGTGGGACCTGACTTTGCAGGGATCAGACCCTCTTGGCTGGGCACACAGACCCAGTGATGCACTCAGATAAAGTTGTGTTTAGGATATTCCCTCCCTTCGTTTTTTCCCAGGACACCCAGTGCCCCGCCCCAGGTCACAGAATACAATACAACCCCAGTGTCACATCCCCTCACCGTAAGTGCTAGAGAGGTTTCCATGGAGATCCTATTTTTAGCATTTCACCCAGCTGCAGAGCTCTGAGGACTCATAAGCCTGCTCTGGCAGCTAATTAGAAGTTTCTTTCAAAGTTTGGCTAAAATTGGTCAACTTGTCATGGAGATTCAGGTTAGGAGGCATTGCTCTGATTTGGAATTGCTCTTTAAATAGTAGTTTTTGGAGTAGGTTCATTCATCTTAAGTAGAAAAACTTTTCACATTTTCCATTGGACAGTTGAGGCCAAGGCAGGAGAGCAACAGGAGTTAAGCACAGCTGCTAGTGAGGTTTTATTCAAGGGTTGGAAGTGCACTTCTGGTGGCAATTTTCAGTGTGGAGATCACAGATGTGAAAATCTGATTTGCTTTTGAAATCTTTTTATTGAACAAGTGGGAGGTGCAGACACAGACCTGAGTTCCTCTTCCATGGCAGCCCCAAGACACAGACAAACCTGGTGCTGGTCACTGACTCTTACCCGTCTGTGTTCCCTCTTGCTGTGTGGCCGGGACGCCGGATGGGCTGGGAGAGGGACTGACCAGGAAGGGAGTGAGCTGTCGGGAAAGGCAGAGCTTTGCTGCACAGGAGAGATGAGGAATGGGCCAAAGTTTGGGTCTCTAGGCCATGGTTGGTTTGGTGGGTGAAGTCCGCGGTCTGTGGATGAGGTGGACTGAGGTGGGTGAATTGCTGGTGTCTCCAAGGAATGGGGACACGTGGACGTGGTCGGTGCAGGGGCTGAGGCAGAGCTTTCTCTAGGTGCTGGTCATGGGGCTGACCCATGGCAGGGGGTGCTGGAGGGTACAGGAGGGTCAGTCTAGGCTGGACATCACCCACCCTTGGGAACAGGCGCTGCAGACTCAGGGCCACACCAGTCCTGCAGCTGCACGTCCAGGGGACCCCTCGGTGCCAGTGTCCATCCTGAGAGGGCAGTGCCCAGGGCCCCTCGGCAGCCCTGAGGGTGGGTGGTCCCTTGCTGTCCTCACCGGCTGGGCCACGCCCTTGGCCCCCCAGGCCAGCATGTCCACTGACCCGGCAGTTCTGCCTTGTGTTTGGCCTGTGCCACTGCCCTGTGTGCTGGGCCATGCCAGCTGTGCCTGGGGGTGTCCCCCATCCCTCGGGGACAGGGCGAGGATGCCATCCCTGCTCTCTGCCCTCTCACCCCCCGGGCGTGGTGCAGGTGGTGGAGGTTGGAGGTGGTGGAGAGCCCTGCTCTGCAGCCTCCATCCTTCAGCATAAAACCCCTCAGGGTGAAGCATAACCTGATCTCAGCACTGGAGCCCCACAGCAGCCACGGCCACCACAAGAGCTGGTTTGTGGGACCAAAGCGATACCTTGGGCTACAAAGATGTTCTCTCAAAGCAGGAGAAGCCCTGGCAATCTGCTGCACTGTTCCAGTGTTTGGTGGCAGACACCAGCCTTTCTGGCAGATATTCAAAGCAAATCCAGTGGCCACATGTGGGACTTCTCTTTGTTCCTTGGAAGGCTGTGGGTTGGAGCTCAAAGGCTTCCCCCTGCCCCCACCCCACGCCTGATCCCAGATCTCTGCCTTTGCCAGCTCTCACTGGGCTGTGTTTGGGTTGCTGCTCTGCTGTTTCAGAGAAGCCAGAGCCCTGAAAAATTCATGTGGAGTGCTAGGAGGAAAAAAACCCAAACTTAATTTGGGTTTTCATGACACACAAGCCCTCTATTAGGCCTTGTAAACTTCTTCTGACATTACCACTTCATGAAAACTTTGATTTCAGCTGTTGACTAAATCTTTAATCTCCCTCTACCTGCTAGGTCTGTCTCCTTTTCTTACTTAAAAAAACCTTTTGGCTTTTTCTTCAACAGCATCTTTCAAATGTCAGCAGTTACCAGACTAACACAGAATGCAAAGGCCTTGGCAAACAGTCTTTTAAAGAGCTGGGGCATATAAATTCAAAGGCATGATATAATCTAGGAGGAATCCATCAGCCAGGGGAGCCTCTTGCATGAAGTGTATTGAGAACTAAGCACAATATGAACAGAAGGAAAATTGCTTTTTCCCTTTTGAATTTTTATTCACTTAGCAGCAATATTTACTAGTAGCAGGCAGAACCTATTTTTCATTTTCTGGGGAGATGTGAGAATTCCAGTGCCACTCATCTTGTCACCAGATTAAATCTGTCGACTTGCTGCCAGGTCACTGTGATATTAATGATAGACTTGTAATCCCTTTCTTTTGGGAGGCCTGTGGATGGAAAAGTAAGACACTTGACCATTGTTCACATGCTGTAATAGAAGGAAAAATAGCACTTCTGAAATCCTGGGAAATTGCAGCTCCGTCTGTCATTGATTCCCTTTGTGTTCACGGAGCCAGGCTGCACCCAGCGCCGGCAGCTCCGCGTGCGACGCCTCGCCATCATCAGCCTCATTTGGTAATTAGTCAGCAGCCCCATTTGGTAATTAGTCAGCAGACGGGAGCCGGTGTGCTCAGCACGTGGCCAGGCGCTCCCACAGCTCAGCGATTCCAGCTTTTCCTGAGTCAGGAGCAGCGCGGGACGGGCGCGGTGCCTGCGCCGGCCTCGCACCTCTGCCCGCAGCCGGGTGGGTGCCACCTCCTCCGTGTGCTGCTGTGGGCGTGGGCAGCCACCAGTCCCTTCAGAGGGGCCAGCGCCCAGCACACGAGGAAGGCAAAGCCCCCAGGACGAAGTCCAGACACCAGCTGGTGTCACATCCTCTGCTGCTGTGACCTTGTGTAACGAGGACTTTGCTGTGGTTTGGAGGGGGGTCTGGGAGCTGGGGTGGCAACAGGGGGGTCTGAAGTCTTCAGTGTTCCTCATGAGCCAGCTGGGGACAGGGGTGACAGCACATCCATCCCTGGAAGCATTCAAGGCCAGGCTGGATGTGAGCCTGAGTAACCCGGTCTAGTGAAAGGTGTCCCTGCCCGTGGCAGGGGACTGGAATGAGATGAGCTGTAGGGTCCCTTCTGACCCAAACCATTCCACGGTTCTGTGATAACTCCGGGACAGGTGTCTTGCAACAGAAAAGGAGTCTTGCTCTCTGTTTCCAGTGGGCATTCCTCGGGGTTTCAGGTGGAAAATTCCTCTCACTCAAAGCTCCCAGAGATACCTGCCGAGGTCCAGCTACAGCAGGTCAGGAGAGAGCCGGGACATCCTTAGGAGGCTTTGGAAGAGCAACAGGTTTGTCAGGACAGCTATGGATAAACAGAACTCCAGCAAACCTGAGCCCCTTCAAAATGCTGCACACAGCTCAGATCTTCCATGCTCCTTTTCCCTAAAGCTTTGGGCTTCCAAAACGTGGGTGCAGAGGGGTGTTTTGGAAATGGGGCTGCTATGGAAAGGGCTGAAGTCCCAGTGATGGATTTGTCTTTGAACTTCCCTGGTGAGGGAATCTCTGGGTTCTGGGTGCTATCAGTCCTGGGGAGGAGTGTCCTCCCTGCTGACCTGACTGAGCAGGCTCATGGCTGTGCCTTGCACCTCATCACCTCCTGACTGCCCCCCAGCAGGACGAGAGCAGCCCCACAGTGAACTGGCCTTTGAGCCCTGCTGGAGCATCTGCCCCAGGCAGCAACTGCATCCCCAGGGCAGGAGGGAGGGACTCAGGGAGGCTTCCTGGGATTAGACCACGTCTGTGCCCTTCCCACTCACCGTCTCCTAATTAGCATTCCTTTTGCACACTTAATTAGCACATTCCTGCCTTTAAGTTATGGGCTGCTTTCCGATATTTACACCCTCCTAAAACATCAAGGGAGAGGTCTATAAATTACATCTCATGAAAAACATTAATTGTGTGAACTCCTTGTAGCATCTATAATGCTCAACTTGCTCCTCACGGAACCTGCTCCCACAAACAGACACAGATGGAGAGATTTACACATGTGCTGCCTCTGCTCACACCTGGGGCTGTTCCCTCCTGCTCACACCTGCTCACACCTGCACACAGGTATCCATCACCCCCAGCCAGGGCTGCCCAGACCAGCCCTGCGCACACGGAGCAGCACCTCGTGGTCTGTGGAGCGATTGCCCAACATCTCCTGCCCACACCGCAGGCACTGGTGGGGTGGGAGGCTGCGGTGGGGTTCAGCTGCCTGCAAATCTCCCAGCCCAGCAATGGTGTGTGCAGAGTGCCTCGCTGATGGAGCACATGGGCCTTATCTCAGCCCAGCCAGGGGGTGCTGCCTCTCGCAGTCACCGTTTTACAGAAGAGAATTTCCCGCTGGAGGGAAGTACTGGCAAATTCACCAGCCCTCCTGAGAGCCTGGCAGCATGGAAGGTGAGCTGTCACCAGGCCCATGGCACAGCCAAAATGGAGTTTCAATACCGTGGCACCACGATCCTGCACCCTTGGGACTCGCTGAGACTCCTTCAAAAGTACAAAGGAAGACAAGCATCCCAAGGAAGCTCAGTGCAGAGGTGCCAGCTGTCTCAGAGCCCTGCTCAGGAGAAGCCATGCCTTCTGCATGCAGGAGCAGACTACAGCTTCCATGCCAATCAGCATCCCTACCCTCTGGATTTGTCTAATTTTCTTTTAAAGCCTCTGTATCTTCCCCAGCATCCTGTGGCCCTGGGTCCCACCAGTTAATGACGTGTCGTACCTAAATCTGAGGGTTTTTTTAAGTTTGCTGTCTGGTCACCCTGTGACAGCTCCTGTTCCTTTAGTAAAAGACAGCAAGAAACCATTCCCTACCTGTTGCTCCCAGTTTTGCAGACTGCTGTCACATCTACCTCAGCCACCCTTCCCAAGCTGACAGCTCCTGCTGGGTACAACCAGCTCCATGCAGAGTCTGCCCCATATTTCAGGCTACACTGGGCCCTTTTCCTCTACTTTGCTGTTGCTTTGGAGGACCCGACCAGAGCCATGCACAGCATTTGAAATCCTCCATTTCAGGTTGCAGTCATCATCTCTGACCCTCAGCTTCTACCTGGTGTCCCAAGGCTCGGAGCACTCCTGGGCAGCTGTGAAGGTCCAGCTGGAGCAGGCCCCTGCCACCTTCCTTCTCATACCTGAGGGAGAGGCTGAGGTCCTGTATTTTATGTCCTCAGAGCTGCTGTGCCCCCCGGGCAGGGGATGCCCCGCAGCCCCCATCCTGCTCTGCCTCCTGGGACAGGCACTGTGATGCTGGCACAGCTCCTCCTCCCAGCACCAGTCCCTGCTCCTTTAGGCCCCTGCACGAGAGGAGACTGAAACATTCCCGTGTCCCAGGTTTCCTGCAGGGATGACTGGACACGAGCCGAGGGCTGAGACATTTGGCACATTCCCTCCATTTACTTGTAACAAGCTCCAAGTTATTGATCTCTCATTAACAATTAAAGTGCAGCCAAGACCTCAGATAATGAGAAAAAAATGTCACCCTGAAACCTGAGCTGGCCTAGTGCCTCCTGCTACAAACTGAGCAGACTCCTGTGCTGCTGGAGAGGATCCCTGCTGCTCCGTGAAGGGTGGATTGCTCCAGCATGCCCGGATATTGGACCTGGAGGAGAAACCTGGGGAGCTGAGGCTCTCAAGGCTCTGCCATCCTCAGTTATCCCTGGAAAGGAAACTTGCTGGAGTGTTGGAGACATCCTCTGGGTTGGGATCAGCACCAGCCTGACCTGGGGGCAGGTGTGGGCAGCCCAGTGTGGGACCATGGACAGGCGATTCCTGACTCTACTCCAGCATATGACGGACATGGGAGCTGCCCAAGGGCTGTGCAGGAGTTAGTTCCAAAGAAAAGGGGCCACGGAGATGTCGGGGCACTGGGAGCAGGTGGGGGCTTTTTTGGACCTCTGCACTTCCCTGGGGACCTCTCCTTTCCAAGGACATGCCAGGAGTTCTGGGAGTGCTGAGCTGTGTTGTCCAGAGGGGAGGTCTGTTCTATTGTCATGGAATCACAGGATCTCTGAGGTTGGAAAAGCCCTCTAAAACCATCGAGTCCAACCATTCCCCCAGCACTGCCAAGGCCACCTCTGAACCACGGCCCCAAGTGCCACATCCACATGTTTCTGAACACTTCCAGGGACTTCCAGTGAATCACTTCCAGTGATTCCATCACTGCCCTGGGCAGCCTGTGCCAGTACCTGACACTCTCTGTGAAGAAATTTCCCCTAAGATCCATCCTGGATCTCCTGTGGTGCAACATGGGGCCGTTTCCCCATGTCCTGTCACTTGTTACCTGGGAGAAGAGACCACCCCAGCCTGGCTTCAGCCTCCTGTCAGACAGGACAGCGAAGCCTCCTTCTCTCCAGGCTGAGAAAGGAAAATGGCAGAAGAACTCTTGTAGTTTGGGAATAACAGCACACAGAAATCAGAAAATCAACTTATAGAAAAGGAAAAATGTTTGAGGATTGATATCAAGTGAGAGGAATGCTAGAAAATAGGTGCAGGAAGTGACAGGCACGAGCCCGTGTTTGGGCTTGGTTTGCTTGGTGCTGCAGTGAGTTTTGTGTGCCTGGTTCTTTTGGGCTCCTCTGCAAAGCCCAGCCCTGCACAAGACTCCAGCAGCCCCAGCAAGGGAAGTGCTGCTGAGCTTGTTGAGTTGGTGTATCCCTGGGCTGTGGGATGTACAGCTTCAGGTCACTCCTGTGCGAGGCAGGGGTTTTGTCTGAACTCCAGTGGTGAGTTTGTGCTTTCCCCAGCCTGTTCTCGGGGTGACCTGCTGAGGCCTTCCCGTACCCCAAGGGAACCGCCAGGAAAGAGGGACAGAGACTGATTACAAGGGCCTGGAGTGACAGGGCAAGGCTGAATGGCTTCAGACTGAAAGAGAGGAGGCTGAGATTTGACATTACCATCCTGATTCCTTTGATGTCCATGAAGAGTCAGGGTTTCTGTTTTAGCTCTTTTTTGAAGGACAGCAGCTCCTCCTCAGCCAGGCACTTGACATGGTGCAGTGTCAAAGCCACGGAGAGAAACCTCTGTCCTGGCACAGGCAGTGCTGTGACACAGCTCCCCTTGCTGGTTTGGGTGTTCTGGTCGTGTTCTGCTGCTGCCTACAGAGTTTATCAGCAGCACAGTCCTCTCCAAAAACCCCATCCGTGGGGATTCTGCTGGGTCTGCTGCTCACATGAGACCTTCTCCTTCCCCATCAGTCTTCCAAACCATCCCAGAGAGCTCAGCCAGGTGAAGATCCACAGCTTTCCCTGAGCAAGGGAAGAGGAGATATTTAGTGATGAGACTTTCCAGTGGATCAGGTGGGCTGGATGTTTCTGTGGCCTCCAGGAGTTGGATGGCCAAAGGGCTCAGGATGGCAGAAGTGTCTGCAGCCCCTTTAGAGCCTGGTTGAGAAGCACCATCCTGTAGGCAAAAGTGAGTCTGCAGCATGTGCATCCTGCCCCAAGTCTGGGAGGTGAACAAATCTCACGTCTCAGCCTGTGTCTCTCTGCAGGCCCCCAGTGGTTCCTGCAGGGGCTGGGCCACTGCTTTTGGTGTGGCCCCACTGTCCTTCCCCCTGCCAGGGCTCACCTTTCTCTGTGCTCTGGAACACTGCTGGGTAGGTCACACCTCACACGTGTCCTCACACTTGCCACCTACGTCCCTGCAGAGGAGAAAAAGTTTATATATATACATAAAAGTTTATATATCCATATATATTTATATAGCAGCACAGATATTCATATGTATATATGCATATCTATATCCCTGTATCTCTGCATCCAGGGAATGCATATGCAGGGCTGTGGGTGACACCTGCCAGGTGCTGCAGCAGCCTTTGTGTCACCAGAGAACCAAGCAAAGCAAAGAAAATTTTGGTTTAGTGACTCATTTTGGGAAGGGCTGATCATTGAATTCCAAACTGGTTTGGGTTGGAAGGGCCCTTAAAGCTCCCCCAGTGCCCCCCCTCTGCCATGGGCAGGGACCCCCTCCACTATCCCAGGCTGCTCCAAGCCCCGTCCAGCCTGTCCTGGGACACTTCCAGGGATCCAGGGGCAGCCACAGCTTCCCTGGGCACCCTGTGCTAGGGCGTCACAGGGTAGAATTTCTTTCTAATCTCTAATCTAAACCTGCTCTCTGTCAATTTGAACCTTCCTAAGGAAAAACCCATCCTTGCTACCCCTGGACACCTCCCTCCCTGGAGCCCTAGCAGGGACCCATCCTGGCTGAGGCCCCCAAGCTCAGCAGAGAGGGTTGGGAATGGGGTGTCTGTGGTCCAGGGAGGGCAAGGTTTGGTTGGTCTAATGGGACCCCCTTTAAAGCACCTCTCGCTGTTTCTGGCATTTTCAGTCTGAAGCCCTCACATCCCTCTCTGCAGCCCCCACACTCCATTGTCCTTTGGTGCCTGTGTCACCTTCAGCCTGGCCCCGCTGCCTGTGCCATTGGGAACCTCTGTGCTCAGGGGGAGGAGACGGGGCTTGCTGGGCCTGAGCTCTGCCTGGCTCCTCCTTAGCCCGTTGTCTTGGGCTCTGCTGTATCCCTCTCTCCATGCCCAGCCTTTTCCCCCCTCTCTTTGTCCCCGTTATGTCCCCTCTTATTTCCCTCTTTCCCCCTCCCCTCCCATCCCTCCTCTCCCCAGTCCACGCTCTGCTTTGCTCACAGCCGGTGAGGCGGTTTTGGGGGTTGAAAGCAATCTTGCCAAGAGCAGCATTTTGCTGTCCCCTGGATAGCAATTCTTACTTTGGCAACCTTGCAAACCCCAGTTAATACAACCACAAATAAAAGTGTGTCTATCAGGACATATATTAGGGGAGAACTGGTTAAATCCTTGGTGGGTGCAAGTCAACGGAGCATCCCTTGTTTCCAGGGGCTCCCCTGATTTACACCCACTGAGCTCAGGCCAAACATTTACATTTACAGTGTACAGACATGATAAAATGAAATAAAACCAAAATACTAAACCTGATCCCATCTTAAAGCTTTATGGGAGGCATAAATGTGTTTGGAATAAACCATGTCCCTCTCCTGGGCCCTGTAAGTCAGACCCCTCAGCTTCCAGAGCACCCTGGTGCAAAGGCAATTGCTCACCCCAGCTGCTTCCTCCTGTGCAGGGTGGATGCTCTGTGGAGGTGTCCTCTGCTCAGAGCGTGGGCTACAACTGCCTGCCTTGACTGAAGAGCCAAGCACTCCAAAGAGAGAGGATGCTGGAATTGGGACTGCATGGGTAATAAGAACTTACTTTGCCTGGTGCTTCTGAGTAATGAAAGACCCTCTAGCCACAGGCATGGCTGGTTTTTCACATCGCACTCATTTTTTGTGGCTTCCTGTTTCTTTTCAAGTTTTGATTTATGGGAAATTCCTTTAGATGTTGACTGAGACACTAAATAAGGGAAAAAAATAAAACAACAAAAGGTAAACTGCCTTTCCCTTACAGATGATCTACCACTGTGTTAAATTTCAGGTTCATACTTGGGGCATCTGACATTACCATTGTTCAAAGAGATTTGAAAGACAGCAGCTAAATTATTCCTAATCTTGTCTCCTAGACTGCTTAAAATGTGGTTGTGTTGCTCTAAAAAATACATATACCCCTAGGCAGCGAGTGCGGGTTGAAATGCGAGGTCGGTGGGACAGGTGCAGTTAAAAGTAACTAAAAGCAGAGTTACAGAGGCAGCTGTGGCTGGTGCCTTCAGTGAAGTCTGCAGTGCTGGGTGCTTTGGGGCTTGCAGAGCAGAGCAGAGCATCTGTTCCCTCTGCTGCTTTGAAGCCTTTCCCTTGAGTCCTCCCACGGCTGCAGCGTGCTCAGCGCTGGGTCGTCCTGGCTTTCCGAGCACCGCTTGCAGCCAGCGTGGAACAGCAGCTTCTTGGCCAGGGTTGCTGCATTTTGTGAGAGTTCGTGTTGGTTTTTCCTCGGTGACGTTCGAGTGACCTTCAAACACAGGGCAGCAAAATCCTTCCTGACGCACCCCAAAAGCCACGGGGACAAGGTCACTGCTGGTGAAGGGGATTGTGCTGGTCACTTGTGTCCGTGTGCCACTGTTTGATCCCTCCTGCTCTTCAGCACCTGCTGCTGTTTGGACTTCAGATGACTCTGGAGGAAGCGTCTGGATGGTGGCTTCGCCCGCCTGTGGTGCAGGGTGTGCCCTGGGCTGTGCCTGGGGCTCTGGGCTGCGCTCTGTGCCTGCTTCCTTGGGTAAAAGGAGCTCGCTTGGGAGATTTCATCTGAGCTTGCCTGAGCCTCTGGGACTCGAGCCCGTGTGCTCTGGACCCCAGCTGCACCAGCAGACAGAGGCGGGGGGTGTGGATGTGCCCCACAACCCTGCTGCCCCATACCAGGGGACAGAAATGCAGCTCATGAAGCACCTGCAGTCTCCACCAAGCCCCTGCCTTCTCGTGTCTGAGTTTCTAATGGTCCAAATTACACTTGGAATGGGACACAATGGGCATTCTGAAACTGGGAGACTGGCAAGGTTGTTTATCGAAACCTCTGGCATTGATGTTCAATAAGAAAAAAAAAATAAAAGAGGGAAAAAATGCTGCAAACTTACATGACAAGCCAAATCCTGGGATTTATTGCTGCCTCCTGAGGGATTAGAGTAGCAGGAAGGAGCTGAGCCTGTGTTTTCTTTCTGATGGGTGATTGCAATGGATACTGTCTCTCTTCAGCCTTCGCAACAAGAACTTTGGCTTTGCTTCATGCACCTGAGTTTGTGACAAACTGTGGGGGTGATCCTATAGACCCTGGAGCAGCTTAAGTTACTGCATGGTTTTGTAGCATGCCAAAGTGCCTGGTGAGGTGGGAAGCAGCCCTGCCATGACCGAGCATGACCCCCCTCCTATGTCACTTTGGCTGGGGCTCTTTGCTGTCCCTGTGCTCCCCAGTGCCCGTCACTGCTGCCCCTGCCATGGTGATGTTTGCTGCACCATACCCCTGTGCCATGAGTGTTCTTGGATTGCTCCATCCCTGTCCTTCTGGCACATTGGTGGGTTTCGTGGGTCTCTCCCAAAGGGACAGGCTCTGTTCCTGCCGCTGCATGACTTCCAGGCTCTGCCGCCTGCTGCAGCCGGAGGAGCCACCAACATCTGTGTCCTGTGTCCCTGTGATGCTGCCCAGCACAGGCACCGTGCCCTTTGGGGTCTGCAAAGCCCCAGGCAGACACACGCCTCCATGATGGATCCAGGTGTTATTATCAGATCAGGATCCCGTTATCATGATGAAACCCATGGCAGGAAGGAGACGGCTGCACATGGAACAAACGCCTGCCAGATGCAGCCAATTCCTTTATTCCCGGTTCCGATGGGATCACAGAGCTCACGGCAAAGCATTTCTGCTCCTTCAGAGTCACTCTCTGCCCCTTCATGTCAACACACACTCATGTCCCCACACATGTGTAAACTCAGTTATTTGCTGGCACACCCCCGTCCAGCCAGTGAAGACAATAAAGGCAAAGCAGACTCGAAGGCTGAGCTGGACAATCCCTGGGGCAGATCTGACAGTGATACGTACACTGTAATTTTAGAAGTTCTTTATTCTGCCTCCTGTCATTCGCCAGCAATGTATTTCACAGGCACTTTTCCCCAGAGATTCTCTTTGTCTCTTCATCCTGTTCCTGCCAGCCCATGGCATCACTCCTGCCTCTGCCAGGGAATCTTGTCCTTCCTGCATCCCTGTGTAGCCTCCTCTCTCCTGCTAAATCAGCCCCGTGTCTTGGCTCCTTCCCTGGCTCCATTTCAGGGTTTATTTGTGGTGCAGAACCACACAAGGTGGGGCATTGGGTGCTGAGGAAATTCCTGCCAGGCTGCAGGGCTGGTTTGGGATGGGTTCTTACGAGGCAGCCAAGGACCATCCATGTTTGGCAGACAGACCTGTGGAGGTAGTTGTTGCACAAAACCGCAGCTGGGCAGAGACAATGTCTCCAAAATTTCTTGCATGTGGGTGCTGTCAAAGCTGCCTGAGAGCAGCCCTCAGTCCTCGTGCACATGCCATGGGAGGGGGGCTGGAAGAGCCTGAGACAAAGGGACAGGGTGGCCATGGACTGGTCCGAGAAGGGGAAGGGGATCCCAAGCTAAAATGTAGATGGGAGGTTTAGATTACTCATTAGGAAACATTTCTTCCCTGAAAGGATGGTCAGGCATTGGCACAGGCTCCCAGGGCAGTGGTGGAATCACCATCCCTGGAAGTGTTCAAAAGACCTTGGAATATGTCACTTGGGGACATGGGTTAGTGGTGAACACGGTGGTGTTGAGTTAAGGGTTGGACTTTTCAACCGCAGTAATTCTATGATTTGGTGATTGTGGCTGTCCCAAACAAAGCTGAGAATGATGAGAGACTGAAATATCTCAGGAAGGACATTCCTGCCATTTTTTTTTGCTCAGCACAACCCTCTCAGCCTGTCTTTGGGAAAGGCAACCAAGG
Organism: Ptilonorhynchus violaceus; assembly: GCA_013397565.1. Lineage (NCBI taxonomy): Eukaryota > Metazoa > Chordata > Aves > Passeriformes > Ptilonorhynchidae > Ptilonorhynchus > Ptilonorhynchus violaceus. The sequence continues at coordinate 571,681 of VZRJ01006768.1, read as the reverse complement.
AGATTGTACCTAGATGCTTCCAAACATCCTCCCACACTGTCCCTTCACAAGCAGGGGACAAATGCCTGGGAGCCACAAAACATGGAACGGGGAAGAAGGACTCAGTGTGTGAAAAACACAGCATTCCGAAGGAACTCAGTGGGGGCACAGAAATGTATCTGAGAGAGCACAAAGGTGGTGGGGCTGCTGTGAGAGGAGGTGGAAAAGAGTCCTCAGCAGGCCACAGTGAATGGCTGGGGAAGGGGAGGTGCCTGGTCCAAGGCTGGTGTGGACACAACCAGTATGGACCAGTACAGGGGCTGTGGTTCCAGGCCACAGCCCCATCGTGGCATGGCCCTGGCCGTGCTGGGTTATGCAGTGATAGAACAAGGGGCAATGGCTTCAAACTGAAAGAGAGGAGGTTTAGATCAGAGATTAGGAAGAAATTGTTCCCTGTGAGGGTGGGGAGGCCCTGGCACAGGTTGCCCAGAGAAGCTGTGGCTGCCCCATCCCTGGAAGCGTCCAAGGCCAGGTTAGATGGGGCTTGTAGCAGCCTGGGATAGGGGAACGTGTCCCTGCCCATGGCAGGGGGTGGGGGGAGCTGAGCTTTAAGGTCCCTTCCAGCCCAAACAGTTTTATGACCCTGTGGTTCTATGATCTCACCACTGGGAGTTCAGTAGGAATTTAGAAAGGGCTGGACATCCCTGGGAGCCCAAATAACGCGATGCGGTTTTGGCTGAGTCCCGGCTGGTGGGAGCGGAAAGAGGCAGAGTGCCCAGGTAAAGCTTCAGAGGGGTGGCACCCAAAGGCACTTTCAAGCCACCCCCCAAGGCGCTGGGGTCTGTGGCAGTGCATGGACAGGGGCACCGGGCACGTGCTGCTGGGCCTGGGTTGTAAAAATCAGAGATCAGGCTCCCTCTTTAGAGCTAAAGCAGAAGGGCTGGTACCCCCCAGCGCTCAGTGAACAAATCCAGCCTGGAGAGGGAAGGAGCCGAGCTCAGATCTCGTATCATGGTCCAGGGGGAAGCAGAGTTATTTTGTAAAAGTTCTGTCAATGCATTTTAGCAGATCAGTACCTCCCGTTTGGCCTGGCTCTCCTCAAGTAGGTCACTGGTTAATCTGATGCAGGCAATGAGCCACTTTCTTTCCATTTATTTTTTGATTTTGCTTTTCTAGCAGGTATGCCTTCACAAGCAGCAAGATGAAAGAGTATTTATTGCTGGCACCTGAAAGCATTCTGCTCCAATAGGTGTCTGCATTTAATTTCAAACACATCAGGATGTCTCTAATTCCCTGGCCATGGGTAGTTGGGTGTTGTGAACTTTGGAATCATTTTTTATTAGTTTTCTAGCAGGGCTGTAGTGAAGCTGAATTTCAAAAGTTAAAGTAAAATGTCTACTTGTCCAATTAGAATAATCTCAGAATGGTGGAAACACCGATTTTATGTGTGCAAATGAAGTTATGGCAATTAAAAGTTATGCAAGAAGGAAAATTCTCTAAAGTCTCCAAAAGAGCAAAGATAATATTGTTTATAGACTCTGGGAATGAGGGCTGTTAAAGGCAGAGACTTGGGAAATATTTGCTGCAATATATTAAAAGAAGCAGGAAGGCAACTTACTGAAAAGGGTTTTTTGGTACTTTGCAGGAGGCATCAGAGAATTTTCTTTTGGGAGCACAAGGAAGCACTGGATGTTTTTATGATCTGTGTTTGTTACTGAGGGCTCTGAGATGGTGCAGTCTGGATATTTGTGATCGATAAATCAGCTGGGAAATGATTAATGTTATCTGATTTCCAAATTATTGCCTTGTCCCTGTAATAGGCATTTGACAGTTTTTTTGGAGCTGTTATTTCAGGCTGCCTTCAGGTGTGGGGAAGAGATTGCTGCCTCTGATTCACATCTGCAGGTTCCTCCAGGAAGCATCAATGCTATAAACTTTTATTTGCAATGAAAGTTTCGATTATGGAACATTCTGAGGATGAATTCACTAATTACCTCACGTCTGAAATAAAATGTGGTGTGTGCAAATCGCAGGTGCAAGGGGAGATGCTGTTTGGGGCTGGGCTACAACCTCTGAGTTCCGGACTGCTCAGGCAGCTCCCACAGCAAGGAGCAACCACGGTGCTCAAATCCCTGCTGGAGGAGCCCAGGGGAGGCCACGGAGCTGCTCCCAGGGCTGGAGCCCCTCTGCCCTGGAGCCAGGTTGGGAGAGCTGGGGGTGTTCACCTGGAGAGGAGAAGGCTCCAGGGGGACCTCAGAGCCCGTTCCAGTGCCTAAAGGGGCTCCAGGAGAGCTGGAGAGGGACTTGGGACAAGGCATGGAGGGACAGGACACAGGGAATGGATTCCCACTGCCAGAGGGCAGGGTTGGATGGGATACTGGGGAGGAATTGTTCCCTGGGAGGATGGTGGGGCCCTGGCACAGGTTGCCCGGAGAAGCTGTGGCTGCCCCTGGATCCCTGGAAGTGTCCAAGGCCAGGTTGGAGCAGCCTGGGATAGTGGAAGATGTCCCTGCCCATGGCAGGGGGATGGAGTGAGCTGAGCTTTAAGGTCCCTTCCATCCCAAACCATTCCATGGATCTGTGATTATCCTCCCTGATCCCTACAACGCACTCAGCCCCTCGGGGCCAGTTTTGGCACACAGAGAGTGATGTCACCATCCCCCACTCCCTTCACTCAAATGGAAGAGCCACAGGACATGACATGGAAGTCATGGATCTGCTTCTGTGCTCTTCGTTCTCAAACGTGTTCAGTAAAAATCAATGTAAAGCTGAAGAACCTCCCTCCCTCCCTCCCTTTGAGTGCACATATCTGACAGGGATCCTATAAACCTCTGTTGCCAGATGAAATGGAATACAGAAAACCAGGACGAAGGATAAATGAGCCCATCTGTCCATCTTCGCTCCAAAGTGCATCACGTTGACGGGTGCTCACCTAACAGACTATTAACAAATCCCTGATAAGGAGGAATTCTCTGACCACCTATTCCAGGGCTCTGCTCTTCAGATTATAAGGAGGTTTCTCCCTACACCAAGCAGTTTTTAACCTTTGCTGGACTTCAGGCTCAAACCTTTTTTTAAGTTTCAGTTTTTTTCACTCACCCCCTGCCATCTTTCCTGTTGCATCAGAAGCAAACCCCAAAATTCTGTACAATTAAAAGCCTCCCAAGTGCTGAATCTGCATGAACAAATTCAAACCAGAGGATGCTCAGGCACTTTCCCCTGCTCATTCTGCCTCAAGAAACTGTTACCAGGAAAAAAGGGAAAATTTGAAGGCAGTTTTTCTTGGCCATTCTTGCTCTGAAGCTCCTGAAGAGTTTCACATGTTTCAGACAAGTCAAGCAGAAGAGGCTAAGTGCACCCAGCTGTGGCACAGAAAATTGGGGGGTGCTGCAGCCCGTGTAGAATATAAAACCCATGAGCGAGAGGCTTTTAAGTGGAGGGCACACAAAGAAGGCAAAATCATAGGATTACTGGTGATTGATCTAGAGAGAAGAGTCAATCTTGCAATTTTGGGGGCTTGCTGAGTCTCTGATAAAAGACAGGGCTGTGACTGAGATCTGAGAAGGAAGAAACACAGGAGAAAGGGAGGGAGAAATGATGTAGGGGAAGACTCAGCTGTAACTCTCGACAAAACAGTCACAATTTCTGTGTAAAAAGATCTCCATGACTGGAGAATTTGGTCACTGGAGGGAAAAAGGGGAGTTCAGTTGCTGCCAGATGGGACTCACACTGTGGAAGGAAATCTTCCTGAATGTCTGATTACAGCAGCTATTTGGAAAAGTGCCTGATGTCCCCAGCACCTGGTGATGCTCACCTGAGTTCCACACCACAGGGACAGGGGCTGACAGAGCTGTAGGTCCGTGCAGAGCTGATGCTCAAACAGGGCGAGGATGCCTTGGATCCAGAGGGTGTGGGAGATGGTCCAGCAGAGGTGCTGGGGGCAGGAGGAGAGCAGGGGCCACCCACCCTTTGTGGGAGCTTTGCCCAGAGCAGCACGGTGCTGTCCCCAGGCAGCCTCGCAGAGCACGGTCCTGTCTGCAGCACCAACCTGCCGGTGCCCTGAGCCTTTAGACAAGTGTAGGCTGCCTCTCTGGTGACAGTTTTTCACTTACACACTCCCAGGTAATGGATGATGAAGACAAATTGCCATGTTATGTAATTTAAAGTGAATTTTGCCTGTCAGCACAGTTGAAATAAATGTGTTCATTTCCCCAAAATGGCCGATCTGTCACATTAACCTGAGTCCTTGTTTCCCCATCCAGTCTAATAGTGGAAATTGGAGATCTGATTGTTTTAAAAAGGGAATTTATCATGTCCTTAATTTCCCTCTACTATGAAGAGCCATCTCTAACGTTTGTTTGTCCAGTCCCAGCCAGTGCTTTCCCTGGGATAACCCCAGCACGGGCAGGGTGAAGAGTAGCTCTGGATTGTGTGATGCACCCCCTGAGCTGCTGGTGCTGGACACCTCAGATCTCCCCCAGTCACCATCTGCCTCCAAGCAAAGAGTCCTTGTGCTGGTTCCTGGTGCTGCTCCAAAGCAATGGCACAGCTCCGGTCCTTTCCCGTGCAGCCTGCTAGGAACGAGTTACCTGCCTGCAATTACACTGATTGGTGTTAATTCTAGAATTTAATTCTTTATCAGCTGAAACCTGTGTTGGTTTTCCTATTATTTTCTGTGGCTGATTTCAGATTACAGACCTACTTTATTCACGGGGCAGAGTAAAGTAAAATGTCAGTGTTCTCGCCATCTCCTTCAGCTCCCTGTTGTCTCTGACGGAGTCAAAATTAATAAAGGCCTGCTCTCTCCTTGTTAGCTCACGGGTTGCTGGGGTACCTTGTCTGCTGTGATTAGTTTGGAAGTGCTTCCCAGCAAGAGGCCGTGTTTAACCCTCCACAGCAGCGAGGGAAGCTCTCCCCGGCTCTCGTGGAGTGCCAGCACATCCTCAGGCTCCCCTCCACACAGCACATAAATATTTCTGCTCCTGTCTTCCCTGCCTCATTATTACCAATTTTATCATCTCTGTCTAATAACAGTCCTGCTGACTTCTATTCTTTGATGAATCTTCTGTCTCCTTTCCCAGTGGGAAGTTGCTGGCTGTGGTTATCTGCATCCCAAAGAGCTGGAGCACTGCTCCTGGCAGTGGTGTTTCCCAGTCCACATTCAAGCCCTGTGCCTGCTTCTGCTCCACTCTGTGAAGAGCTTTGGTGGAGCAGGTGGCCATAGGCAGGCTGGAACCTCCCAGTCCTGCTCGGCATCTTGCTTATGGAGTAATGGAATATCCCGAGTTGCAAGGAACCCACCAGGATCATCCAGTCCCACCCCTGGCCCTGCACAGACACCCCACCCTGTGCATCCCTGGGAGCGTTGTCCAAACGCTCCTGGAGCTCTGGCAGCCTTGGGGCTGTGCCTGTTCCCTGGGGAGCCTGGTCAGTGCCCAGCACCCTCTGGGGACAGAAGAACCTTTCCCTGCTCCCCAGCCTGACCCTGCCCTGGCACAGCTCCATGCTCCCCAGCTCCTCCTGCACTGCTGAGGACTCCCACTCTCCTGGCTCTTGTAGCTGCTCACTGTCATCCTGGCTCTCAGGAAGGTTGTTGTGCCTGCAGAAGTAGCGGCCAGAGCCCAGACTGCTGAGATGAGCTCCTGCCTGAGGGCCAGTGCTGGCCCTGGGTGCCCTGCACAGAGCAGGGGCAGAGGAGCTGGAGGAGCAGGAGCTCTCAGGAGCTGAGCCGAACCGAGCTGCTTTTGTCCCTGGCTGAGGAGGGGCTGCTCGGGTGTGGGGATCCTGAGCCCTGGTGCATCCCAATGTTCATCGCCAGCCCCAGCTCCGTGCCCAACCCCGGAGAGCCCCTTGGCACTCTTGGATGCCTTCACAGGGGGTCTGCACCTCCATAGGCTGGGAAGGCAGGGATGGAGCGGCACACTTCCACTGCAGCCTTGCAGGGTGAGTGTCTGCTGGACATGGCCACCATGGTCTAGTGGAAGGTGTCCCTGCCCATGGCTGGGGTGGAATAAGATGAGCTCTAATGTCCCTTCCAACTCCAGTCATTCCATGATTCTACGATTTTATGGATGTGCTACGGGCGAGGGCTTTGGGTACTGCTGAGCTTCTCCCTGCAGAAGGGCAGAGGTCTCCTCTATCCAGGACTTTTTCCCTGTTGGGAAGGTTAAAGTCACTGCAAAATGACATGTTAATTCCTTGCACTCTGCAAGCAAACAATATGCTTTTTGTTACATAAAAGTTTATTTAATTACAAATATTTAAAATTTGATTTATGGAATAAACCAAGCCTGATCTGCCCCTTTCCAAGTGCCTCGCAGCAGCACTGGTGCAGCTGGAATGAGGTCTGGGGGCCTACAGGCTGGGAGGTGGGCAGGGGACAGCAGGGATCTCCTTGTGGACCAGGACAGTTGTGTCTCTGCCAGTCCCAGCTCTGCACCACCCATCCCAGTGCTCCAAGCCGTGTATGAGCAGAGCCCCCTCGGTGTGAGGAGGGTGGAAATGGCTTTTTTGCCTCCTCTGCCCTTCAGAACGTGCTGTTCCCAAGATGTGAAAAAACCAGGTCCCACCACAGTGAAAAATCAGGGGTTTTCTCTCTTTCATCCCAGTCGCCTCCTTCCCATCCTGTGTATGGGGAGGCTGAGCCCTCTGCCTGCTCCTCTGCCTGCTGCCACTCCATCACTGTAGAGAACTGTAGTATCATAAAGTTCCTACAACTGTCCTTCCCCTCACACCAACCTGCACTCCAGATCCCATTGTGCAGGTTTCCCTCAGCTGGGAATATTTCCTCCTGCCCTCCCTGCTCTGTGGTAGGCTCAGAGACAGTGGGAGCATGGGCTGTTTCCCTTGGAAACCTCAGCCCTTCTGGTGCAACACAGGGGCTGGTGGGATGGCCATGCCTGGGGCAAGGGAACAGTTAAAAGGCTTTTGATTCAGTGCATCTCTTCCCTCCAACAGGACCATTATTTCATACAACTTATTCCTTCCATTGAAACCTTCGAATAATTTCCCTTTATAATCAAACTTTTCTATCCCTAAATCAGTTTTATAACCACCTTATTATACCTTGAAACTCAAAATGAAAAATATCTGTTATAAATAATTGGGCTGTGCTTTGAATACTGAGCACACCAGTGGCTTCCAGAGGATGGGATAACAGGGACGTCCTCTGCCACACACCCGGGGGAAGGGCTTGCTGCCTTAGCTTGTCTTCTTCACTGTGGGGTGCAGAGAGGAGAGGGGAGGTGGGAGTCAGTCTTTGCCAAGCTCTGGAGTTAGCAGGAGACACTGTGCCACTGCTTTGGGTCGTGTTTGGGAAAATTCGGTGATCCTGGTGCTCCCTTGACCTGGAAGCTGGGACATCTGCACCCCCCTTTGAGCTCAGCTGTCCCCAGAGTCCCCACCACTAAAAGGGGTCAGCCCTGAGCTGAGAGCATCGCTGGGTGCGTTATCAGAGTCCCTGCACCCTGTCTGTGCCCACGGAACAGCTCCCAAGTGTGGCTGGGGCACTGCTGAGCTGCTGCCCATCCCCAGCTCACTGGTGCCTTCCCCTGCACCAGGGGCTGTGAAACCTCCAAAACCTGAGGGTCACAGAGCCCCAGACCGGTGTGGGTCAGAAGGGACCTTAAAACTCATCTGGTTCCCCCCCTTGCCATGGGCAGGGACACCTTCCACTATCCCAGGTTGCTCCAAGCCCTGTCCCACCTGGCCTTGGACACTTCCAGGGATGGGGCAGCCACAGCTTCTCTGGGTCTTTAATCTCAGCCATGTATTCATCAATCTCAAACTGCACTAAGCTGACACAAGGTAGAAAAGAGTTCTTCCACTCAGTCTCTCCTCTGGACATTGCAGGGACCTGTCTGTCCGTCTCTGGAGTGGAATGTGCCTCCAGGAGAGCTCCAGCCACCTCCTCATTTTCAGGTGTGTGGCAAGAAGAAGGAATTTGTTTCTGGGTTGCAGCTTGTGTGATGGTTTCATTTCATAGATTCATAGAGACTAAAGCCAGAGAGATGCATTAGATCATCACACTTGATTTCCTGTAAATCACAGGCCATTACATTTCACCGGGTTCATCATGTAGTGCATCCAGTGACTTGGGTTTGACTGAAACACATCTTTCAGGAAGATCTCTTCAGGCTACTTTCAGCGGTGGATAAATGCTTTCCTTCCAAAAAACTGTCTAATTTATAATTCAAATGTTGCTGGCTTCAGCTTCCAGCTCTTGTTCTGCCTTTCGCAGTGCAGTCACAGAGTCTTTATTGCACGATATTTTCTCCCCTTGAAGGAGTTTAGATGCGATGATGAAGTCACCTCTCAGTCTTCTTTTTTAAAAGCTAACCAGCTTGAAGCCTTTAAATCTTTGCATGCAAGGTGTTCTTCCTGGCCCTTAAATCAAATTTGTAGCTTTTTTTCTGCACCTTTCTAGTCTTCCAACTATTTTTAAAATTTATTTAAGCAGAGACCTATGGAAATACTGCAATTTAGCAGAACGTGGTGTTGAACTGAGGAGAAGGACCAATTCTGGGCTCGAGTGAATGGCCCGTGTGCCTGCCACCTGAACAAATCATTACAGAGCTGTAGATGAGTCGCAGACAGCTCCTTGATCCCTGTGCTCCTGCAGCAGCTCCTGGCTGCCAGGGGAGGGGTTAAGCAGGAAGGGGCCAAGGCAGCCCAAGGGAGCAATGTCCATGGTGGCAGGAGGAACCCTCCTCCCTCCTCCTGGGCTCCTAGTGCGGGGGATGGAGGAGATGCTGTCCTGGGAGTCTGCTGTGATCTCTCTGCTGGAAACTCCCCATGGGGAGCCAGCATATCCCTGTGAGACCTGGACACACACAGGTCTGAATTTTCATATTCTTTTATAAAAAAGCATTTTTAAATTAATTTTCCAGGTGCATCAATAACTGTCCCTTCTGACCCAGGCATCAAAGGCAATATTCCAACTGAATCTGCTGCTGGAGGGACTCCTGCATCTCCTGCTCTCCTCGTGCTGCTGCTGGGGTCTGGGCTGTACCTGCAGCTCATTGGCCTCCTCGGCTGCTCCGAGGGGTGCAGGTGAAACACACAGGAAGGCACCACCCAGAACTGCCCCCGAGCTGGTGGGAATCACCACTCAGCATCACTCCCTCACTCCAAAGCTGTGTGGCTGCACACATGGGATGAGTGAAATCACGCTCCCAAGGCTTCCCCTCCATCCCACATGTGGGTGCTCTGGGGGCCGTTGCCCTCAGCCCCGCTCTCGTGGGGATCTGCTGGCTGGCAAGAGCTCTCTTCAAACACCGCCTGACATGGAGCCAAGGGAGACCCGGATGCCCAGAGACTGAGTGGTCCTCAGTGGCTGCTGATGCCAAGACAACAAGTTGGTCTTGGCAACCCACTGCTGAGGCAGGTACAGCAATCACAGTTAATGAACATTAATCATTAGGGAAAGGAGACAGAGCAGGAATGGCAAACAGTGGCTGCAGTCATCACCTCTGCTGGGAGCTGATAATTGAAATGTGGGGGACCAGAACACCTGGGCCTGGAAGGTCTCCCTCCTCTGTGAGCCAGGGACAAAGTGTGTCCTTCCCTGAGTTGCTGGTGAGCTCCCCCTTCCACTTCTTAGACAATTAAAGAAGCTTAGACATAGGCACAATAGCCAGATTCAAAGGCTGGAGAATCCTCTTTACATATCTCACAGAATCTCAATAGTATCTGCATATGTAAAGCTGATTAATCTCAGTTAAATCCAATGCAACCAAAGAAATCCAATGCAACCAAAGAAAGCATTTAAATCAGTTACTTAAAAGAAGTCACTCAAAGGAGTAGTATTGAAACCCACCAAACATCTGGATACGGAGTGTCCTAAACCCGAATTAAATCCCACCATTTCTCTCTGTTTACCAAGATTAGCTCATGTCTTTTCTCAAGGAACACATGGTCTAAGCAAGTTGGTATTTAACAGAAGATGTTAATACCTTCAATTACAACAGCATTTCATTATCCCATTAAATTCATTATGAGAATACATTAACTCTGATTCCTTGCCAGAACGCTGACAGCCTCCTCCTGCTCTCAGTGCGAGGAAATAATTTGGTGTGTGGCATTGGAACCCGGGGGTGTCGTGACTCCTCTTTGTTCACCACTCTGCTTTAGCTGGCTGGCCACTGCTTACCTGAAAAAATTTAACTGTGTGAGCTCGAAGGAAAATGTGATTTCTGTCATCCTTTCCCTCACTGGATGCTTTGAGCTGCTCGTGGCTATGGGGCACCTTTGTGTGTGTGCAACATAACCCTGATGGTTTCTGGTGCTGGGCTGGGAGAGTCCCAGAGCATCCTCAGTGTTCGTTTCTCTGCTTTGGTCCACTCTGTAAAACGCCCATTGAGATTATCAAGAATTTAAAGGAGTTGACACTTGGCTTTGCTCATGGATAAGTCTCTGTTCTATGACTCTTCACCATAACTACTGTTTTTGAGAAAGCTAAATTTTAGGGAGTTTAGAAACAGAACAATCATCACTCATTACAGACATCGTTTGGACATTAGGAAGAAGTTCTTCACAGAAAGGGTGATTGGACATTGGAATGGGCTGCCCAGGGAGCTGGAGGAGTCACCATCCCTGGAGGTGTTTAAGGAAGGAGTGGATGTGGCACTTATTGCCCATGGTCTGGCTGACATGGTGGTGTTGGTCACAGGTTGGACTCGGTGATCCCAGAGGTCTTTTCCAACCTAATTGATTCTGTGGTTCTGTGGTTCTGTGATTCCATGGTTCTGTGGTTCTGTGGTTCCGTGGTTCTGTGATTCTGTGATTCTATGATTTCATGGTTCCATGGTTCTGTGATTCCGTGGTTCTGTGATTTCATGGTTCTGTAGTTCTGTGATTCCGTGGTTCCATGGTTCCGTGGTTCCATGGTTCTGTGGTTCTGTGGTTCTGTGATTCTCTGAATCTGTGATTCCGTGATTCTGTGATTGTCTTTTCTGTGTAGCTGCTCGGGGGTGACTCGTGTCCTGCTGTGTTTGTACTGGACAGTAGCACTGTCCCCCTTGAGAGCACCTGGGACCAGCAGGGGAAGGTCACAGACGCCTGAGGGGCTTTTGCCACCCCAACGAGGCAGCCCAGGTACCACAGGTCTGTGTGCCAGGTGAGGCATCCACAGCACTGCTTACATCAGGGCTGGGCCCACTTCTGCTCCATTCTGTGCTCGGTGCCTGCTTTGAGATCCAATTATGACATCAATGGCCTTGCTACACTTGTACACCTCCATCTCCTGCACTCAGAACAAAAGCAACAGGAGTTATTATATGAGGCTTACATGTGGAAGAAGATAATTTGTAAATAAACACCTCTGAAGGAGCTTATCAGGGAAAAACCACCCAGAAAAGCTTTGACCTTTATGCAGAAACATGAATTTAGATGTAAGGAAGGTGTTCAGAGATACATTCTCCAGTTCTAAATGTTCTACTTAACATTTGAGGAATAAAGATGTTAGCATGCTTATGAAATTGATTCATTTTAATAGGAGCCGTTTTTAAGCTGCACAGAATATTCTTGAAAGGAAGGCTTTTTCATTTTTTTGCAAGCCTGGGTAAAAGTTATTTCACTTTTATGATGTAGTTTACAGCTTCTGGTAAGGATCCCTGGGGTCATCCTTTTTGATCTGAAGTAAAGCGCTTCTCTCATTCTAAAGATGGGCTCTTCTACACCTGAATGACTGGGAAAGTTTTTACTCTTGCTATAGTGCTACTCCTGTGTTTGAGAGGCGTCTTGCTTTTAAGAGGGCAATCGTGCAATTGTTTCTTTCTGACCAGAAATTTCTTGTGGTATTATTAGTCCTGTGTGCTACATTCACAATGTGCAATTAAAGACCCCAGTAACAGATTCTGCACAAGGCACAACTCCAAGTGACAGTGCTCCGTGGTCTGCTTTCAGACCACGGCACAAAGACAGCAGGATTTGGAGCTTCAGGCAGGAGGAAGGAGGGGAGCAGAGCTGAGTCCTGTGTGGGTATGGGGGCCACAGAGAGCCCGAAGGTGAGCTGGGTGTGCTGGGGCAGATCTACAGCTCCCACCCCTTGAAGAGCCTTGGCCCTGCCCTGCCCATGGCAAAGTCACTGTGGGACTCCGTGCTGAGCCCACATTTCCCTTCAGATGTTTCCCTTAGGGTTTATTTTCCCCCCAGCCCCATCAGGACTCCGGCAGGCAGCGGGTCCAGCCTGTCTGAGCCCTTGCACAGCTCCTGCCCTGCCCACAGTCACTTATGCCCTGTGGGGCCATGGCCGGGAGCTGCCACCTTCTCTGGCTGTGGCTCCGACTCCTGCTGTCCTCCTGAGGCTGAAGGCCCGTTCAGCCCTTCAGGACCTGCTGCAACAGCCCCCACTCCTGCCATGGGGGCATCAAGGGGGTGGTGGACCCTGAGCACGGTCCCCAGGCCCTGCCAGGCTTGAGGTGTGAGCCCAGGGTGGCCGTGCTGCGCCGGGGGCACATGGACCATTCCATGTACTGCCAATGGTGGACGGTGAGGGCCCCACCCCCGCTGCCAGGGCCCCCCAAAGCTGTGCTTTCTGATGTCCTCATCTGTCACCCCAGTCTTCTCCAGCACCTTCTCTTTGAAGAAGAGCTGTGCTGCTCACCACTGACTGTCCCAGCAGCCACAGAGGGGTTTGGGTTCAGCCCATTCCTGCATATCTGGCACAGCCCGAGGAACTCGTTTCTCCTTCCCACCACTCCTGGCAGACCATTCCTGACCTGCAGATTCCCTTACAGCAATGTGAATCCACCTGCTGACTTGAGACAAGCTGTGGGACCTCTTGGCTTTGCAGCCTTGGACATCCTTGACAGGACAAGGGGGAATGGCTTCACCCTGCCAGAGGGCAGGGTTAGATGTGATATTGGGAAGAAATTCTTCCCTGTGAGGGGGGGAGGCCCTGGCACAGGTTGCCCAGAGAAGCTGTGGCTGCCCCTGGATCCCTGGAAGCGTTCAAGGCCGGGTTGGACGGGACTTGGAGCAGCCTGGGCTAGTGGAAGGTGTCCCTGCCCATGGGGCAGGATGTGGGGTGGGACTGGATGAGCTTTAAGGTCCTTTCCCACCCGAGCCAGTCTGGGATTCCATGATCCTGTGGTCCCTGAGCTCTGTCCTGCGCTGGTTGTTTATTTCCTCCCTGTTTCCATTACCTGCAGCTCATCCCTTCCCCTGAGCACCCATCTCCCTTCTGCCCGGGCCTCCCCTCCTGCTGTTTGTGAGTGTGAGCCTGGCACGAGGCGTGTGCTGCTCCCGAGGGCCCTGCCTTGGCTTCCCTCGGCGGCGGGCAAAGCCAACACCGGAATGAACCCAGCAGCATGAAAGATTCCAGGGGAACAGGCAGGTTTTCCCTGTTCATCTGGAACTTCCCTGCTGTGTTCTCACCTTCTGGATAATTGTTGGAGGGGGCTGCTGGGGCATTTGTCATAACTTCACAGCTCATTGCTGCCGTGCCTGCCAAGGTAATTGCTCCTTCGAGGCGTGACAACACTTCAATCTATTTCTCCCCCAGTGTCTCAGTTCCCTGCATGGTGCCTCTGCTGAGTGGCCACCTGCCTGTCTGGGATGAGCTGGGATGGGCTGGGTTGGACACCCTTGGGTGCAGAAGGTGGGTGACCTTGGGCTGGCCCAAAAGCTGGGCTCAGCGAGCAGCCGGTCCAGACACAGAGCTTCCCTCAGCCCCTGGATAAGAGACCAGGTGAACGGGAGGTGCATTTCCTCTGCTGCCACAGCCCTCAAATGTAACAGATGTGCCAGGCCCGTTTGCTGGTGGTGAGTGAGTTGTGCTTAGTCAGGAGAGAGCTGATGTGCCATGGGGTGCCCTAAACACTCAGGTCTCACGGGAAGGCCCCACTGCATCCCCTGCCAGCACTGAGGGGCTCAGGCAGGACTGGATCCCGCATCCTGGATCTCCACGTTCCACACAGGCACTTGTGGAGGCCCAGAGGCCACAGCAGTGGCTGGGAGCAGGGAGAGGGGCAGTCCTGCTGCCCTTGCTGCTGCCTGAGGCGGGGCACACCCGGGGAGCAGAGCAGCCCTGGCTCTGCTAGCGGGGCTGTGGGGCCTGGGGAGCAGGAGTGGTCAGGGTGGGGGCCGTGCACCTGGAATGGGGCTGAAGGGACTGACCGTGGGACAGGAGAAGGTGGGATGGCCGCCGAAGGGTTCATGGGAAGGGACCAGCAGGACTGGTCAGTCGAAGGTGAGGTAGGAAGGAGCTGAGTACTCGGGGCAGAGGGAGGCAGGGAAATGAGATGGAGGGGGCAGTAGGGCTGTGCCGGAGGGATGGAGGGACCCGAGGTGAGAGGAGGGGTGTGGCCCCGAAAAACCCTGTGGGTACCGCTCTCCACAGAGCCTATGCCCTCTGCCCACCCATCCTTGGGCCATCTCTGCCCTGCAGAGCTCCCACCCTGGGTCTGCAGGCGCAGCCAGACCCTCTGCACCTGCCCTGGGGAAGGTGCTGCTGCGGCTGCTGTCCCTGCAGCCCCTCCAAGCACTCCTTGAGGCTCCTTGAGCCCTGGTGCCCACGAGGGCACTGGCTGTGCTGAGCCCAAAGCACCTGCACTCTGAGGCCTTTGAGGGGGACCAGGAGTGACAGCACCAATGTCCTGCTGTGTGCAAAGTGTCTGGAATCAGGCAAAAGGTGGGATTTATGCTGCACAAATAAATAGCATAAATAAAAGACTCTGACATTTTCTAATTGGGGTGTTGGGAACATCTCAGCAGCTCTAAGGCGGTTCTGCAGTTTTGTGTAAATGCCTCATCAAAGTGGTAATGTATTCTAATTATTAGCAGAGCCCCGGCTGCCTCATGAACCCGTAATATTTTGTGGCATGTGACATTACAAGGAAAATGTATGAATAACAATTTTTCATTTAAATTACCAGCTGTATGATCAAGTTTTTTGTAGTATTATGAGGTTTGGGGTAAATACTCCATAAATATGTAAATAACTTCTGATGTTGTTGCATTAGGTAATTGCAGGAGGACACGGTTTGTGGTACAGAGGAACCAAGTGCAGATCCTGCTCCTTTCGGGCACGAGGCTGGAGCTGCCTGGTTCTTGCATTTGGTCCCCAGGGTCTGGGCTCCCACCCTCGGAGGACACCTGAAACACCTTCTCAGGTGCTGCACTTTTTGCAGCCACTTTTCCCACCCAGCTGGGGGTCTCTCTGTGCCACCTGCATGGCAGAGCTGTGCTGCCTGGTGTGGGAATCTTCCTGAGGATCCATCATGGACTGGATCCATCACCCCCAGTGACTGGGGGTCACTGGGTCCATTGCTGCTGGTTTTGTGGGATGAAATTTCTGAAGAAACTCTTCCTGCTCCTCCCTCAGTCAGCCTGGCCCTGAGACTGCTCTTGCCCAGAGGAGACCTCCCGAGCCCAAAGGGAATCAGGGAGCACAAATCTAAACATTTTTTCAAATCAGCTAAAAATCAAGATATTTGTCCTGGAAAAAAAAAATATATTAATTTGGCTTAGCTTTTTCTTTGTTTTCTTAAATTGCTTTCTAATCTTTATCCAGGTCAAAATCAGGCAGAACTGGTAAACGAGAAAGGTGTGCAGTTTCAAAAGCTCCTATTTCCATCATTTTTTGCCATCTGGGTTTGACTCTGAATGCCTCCCTGCCCATGCTGTGCCTGGGCCACTCTGGCCCTTCAAGCACACATGGTGACAAACAGGAATACAGGTGCTGGGCCAGCAAGCCTGGGCCTCATCCATGTTCTCCGTGGCTCCTGCTGGTATTTCCACAGGAATAACACAGCACCTGGAGCTGCTGAGGTGCAGGAGAGGAGCTACAGGGAGAGGGCTGGACATGCTGACCCCCAGTGGGTCCCTTCTGCCATCACCTGTGAGGATGCTCTTCTCTTCCAATGGCTCCTCAGCCATCCATCATTTCTGTGGTCCATCCCTGGTTCTCCCTGGTTGGAGCTGTTGGTCTCTGGACATGCATGCAGGGTGCCCTGGGGTAGTTTTGCTTTCTTTTTGCCTGGGGAACAGGAGCAGTGCCATACCAGCTCTGCTGGAAAGGGGGAAGCCTGGCCAGTGGTTCATGGGATGTCCTTCTTCACCACCTGGAGAGGGAAACTGCCCTTGTGCAGTCCTGTGGGAGGAGGTGAGACATCTGAGTCAATTTTTACAGTGGAAATACTGGAGAGGAACTTGAGAATTAAAATGTGAAGGAGAACAAAGTGTGTCTGCACCAGGGAGAGGTGAAAACAGTAGCACTTTTATTAGGAAAATGGTATTTCTGGAAGAAAACAGCAGGAGTGCAATCTCCTGGAGGGTTTGGGGTCAGCGTGAGAGTGCTGAGAGTTCCCAGATTGGTGATGAGCCAGAGGGAGAAAGGAGGGACTGAGAGACCCCCAGCAGCAGCCCCCTGCCCATCATCACCAGCATCGTGCCATGTTCACTGCCTGCCTGCCAGGGCTGTGCCAAGCCTGGGGGAGAGCATCTCCCCGGGGCAGGAACTGCACACGGAGCACCCAGAGCCCACGCTCAGCCTCTCATGCTCCACAGCCTCTGCCACGACCTTCCCTTCCCAGCACCAAGACCCCGAGGGGATGGGACTCGGCAGCTCCTGGGGCAGTGGTCAGGACCATGGGCACAGCCAGTGGTACAGGGGGGTAGCTGTGTGTGCACACCTGGGCAGCTGGGGGACACTGCAGCACTGCCTGTGCTGCTGGAGCTCCAGCAGATGTTGAGGGTCTTCTCACACCCTTGCTGCTGTGGCCTCTGCTGCCTCCAGGACTGGGGGTCCCCTGGGGCTGCTTCCCCACTCTCTGATCGAGGGTACCGGAATGTTCCCTGGTCCGCTGGCATCTCCTTGTGCCTGGGGCATGACGCCTCTCCACTCCTGAGCTACATCCCCTCTGTTAGAGAGATGGTCATTTCAGGACAGATGCTGTCCCCTCTCATCCCCAGGCCCTTGTCTGGCCTCTGCCCTGCCTGAGGTGCCCAAGGCACTGGGGTCATGAGCTCCCAGCCCCACAGAGGGGCAGGGGCTGCAGGACAGGAGCACAATGGCCCTGTGCCCATGTGTGTCCAGCGGCTGGCTGTCCTCAGGCTCTCCCTGGGGGATGGGTGACAGTAAGCACAGTGGCATGAGCTGTGCTGAGGAATTGCAATGCCCTCGCCATCTGTGGCTGCCTGCAGAGGCTGAGGGGACAGCGGGGTGGCTCCGAGCTGAGCCGACCAGCAGATCTCTGTCACCTGCCACACAAGCAGATGTCACCGTGCTGGAGCAGAGCTGTTGACCATGTGCAGAGTGGGGGTCCTGGAGGGTGGCAGGGAAAGCTGGGGAGCCCTCACCTCTGCCAGACTGTGCTCCCTGGGATGAACCCACAAAGGGAGGCACAGTGCCCTGCTGGGGCCCTGGGAGCAGCTGGGCCTTTGGGGACAGAGGGAACAGGGGCTGTGGCAGCGATGCTGTGCCCGTGTCGGGGCTGGCAGGGGCAGGTTCCCCTGGCTGCAGCGAGGGGCTGCGTGGGAGCACGACCAGCTCCCACCACTCCTGGCAAATGAAGAGAGAAGGACTCAGCACTGATTAATTATTTAGATTAGAACAATCCAAAGGGAATTAAAATATGCCTGGAAAATGGTGACTCGACAAGTGTACTCGGGGGGGTGACGGTGCTGTCACCAACCCCCCCTTGTCTGGCTGGCCCATGGGGAAGCTTCCTTGGGGCTGGGGAGGCTGAGAGGGGCCACAGCCCCTTCTTCTCACTGGGAGCAACAAACAGAATAGGTTTTCCTTTTTCTCTGCCTGAGCTCTGTAAGCAGCTCAGAGTGTGACTGGAAAAGCAATGGAGCTGGGAGAGGGAATCCCACCATCGCTCGGCCTCAAGAGAGGGAATATTTGATGAAGCTGAGTCCTGTGAAGAGAAAGCAGAGGCTGTTACCATCACAGATACTTCAGCACAGATGCCACAGAAGAAAGAAGTCGGGCTTTGTAAAGAGCCTTTGTATTATTTCCTGCCTCTCCAGCTTCACTGAAGTGAAAATGAGGCATTTTTTTAAGAGGGAGGGAAAAAAAAAAAGGCAGGAGAGCAACTTTTTCTTTCTGCTGAAAGCCTGATGCTGTGCTTTAACTCTTCCCTGAGCTCATCTACCAAAGACAGGCTCCTTGTGGGCTCTCCAGGCTTCAGTGCAGAATGGATTTTCTTTAGCAGGCCCTAGTGAGCCACTTCTCTTAGCAGATATATGTGCTGGGCTGGCGGAGGGGAGCTCTGCTCAGCCTGGGTGGAATTAGCACGGAGCGGCTGCAGATGACAGCCGCCAAATGCCATCGATCACGCAGTCCCTGCAGGGCTGGGGAAGAGCAGCTGGCAGTTCTTCAGCCTGACCCATGTGCTACCAGGTGGCCCCTTGCTTCCTTTCCTTCTAGGCATGATTATGGCTCGCTTTCTCCAGCTATGGCTGCGTCCAAAACCTCTGCTGTGCCAAGAGCTCAGCTTCTCTTGGCATTGAGAACTTTCTAAGTTTGAGCCAAGGCTTCTGTTCCCCCTGCAGCCATCACAGATGAATGAAGCGCTCCATTCTCTCCTTTGTTTCACTCCTTCCAGAGCAGGAGCGCTCTGGCTCCATGCAGGGCAGGGAAGAGCAGGAGGAGGGGGAGCGGGCCAGCTGTGTGTCACATCATGGAGAAGGGGACATGCATCCTCACTCCTGCCCCTGCCCCAGGGAGCTGTCTGTATGAATGACTCATGATCTGCCCTGCTACCCCTGGATAAGCTGCCAACCAACCCCTTAAACCCTTGCACCTGCACATTGACACCTGTGAAAAATCCCCAGAAGTTTTTTACCTGAGTTTTCTAAGAGGAACCACAGGAGGGACCAGAGGCTGTTCCTTGCTGTGGTGGGTGAGGAAGGCCACTGAAAGTCCCGCTGGCACATCCTGGGTTGTTGGGGAAGCCTCCACATTCTGGGTGCAACCTGTTCCTGCTCATCCCCTGCTCGTTTAGGTTGTGATGATTCCCATGGCAGGAGGTGGCACATTCTCCCTCCCCTTGCAGGCTTGCCTGGCCAGAATGGGATAAGGATTTTCTCCTTAACCTCTGGTTTCTGGGACACAGCCATAGCTCTGCTATGGCAAGAACGTGAGGCACAATGGTTCCACTGTGACATACAAATAACACAGGACACTCCACGCCAGGGCTGCTACAATTCACAGGGCTGTGAGATGAAAGGATGTTTGAGAAGCAAACCCTGAAGTCCCATAAAGTTCATATATTTCTATTTATTGAAGAATATTCTACAGTTTCTACATACATATTTCTCCGCATCTACATGCATATTCCAAGGGGGAATGGCTTCACACTGAGAGAGGAGAGATTTACGTTTGATATTAGAGAGAAATTCTTCCCTAGGAGAGTGGCTGAGCACTGGCACAGGTTGCTCAGAGAAGCTGTGGCTGCCCCATGCCTGGAAATGTCCAAGGCCAGGTTGGACGGGGCTTGGAGGACCCTGGGATAGTGGGACGTGTCCCTGCCCATGGCAGGGGACTTTAAGGGCCCTCCCAACCCGAACCATTCTATGATTCCATGACATCTACATTTTCTACACGTGCTCCTGAGGTGAAGCTGGCATGTGAGAGGAGCAGAAATGTGTGGCTGGACTTGTCCACCCCATGTCAGCATTCAGCCCACAGGAAGCCCCGAGAACAGTCTGCAGCAGTCCACAGGGTGCACATTGCTCATGTGTCCCGATTCAAACTGTCTAGCAGTTTGAACAGCAACCCCCCTGGCCAGAACGCAGGAGTGCCTGTGAACCTGCTGAGGAGGCTGTGCTGGGTGAGCTGGCCGTGCCCCTTTTTTTCCCATGGATTTTTGTTTTCCATACTTGTAGCTTTCAAAAGCTTTCCTGGAATTGTTCAAGGCCAGGTCAGACGGGCTCTGAGTAACCTGGCTCAGCTGAAGATATCCCTGCTCATTGCAAGTGGGGTGGTTCAAGGGTCTTCAAAGGCCCCTCCCAACCCAAAGTATTTTATGATTCAACAAAGGGATCTTCAAAGAAAGCAGAGTGTGCAGCTCCCATTCCAGACACATCTGAATCTTAGACGCTTCCCCATGAATCTTCTAAATCATAAAAATAATACACATGTAAATTAGACTGTCCTGAATGCGTCTCGCAGAATGCTAACAGGGAACTGTCCTCCTCGCCAGCTTGGCAGTGAGAGAGATGAACTGAAGTGAATGGTTTTCAAACACCTTCTGGGCAGGGAGGGGGGACAAGGTCACTGGGACCTTTGGGAGCTCAGAGGGACGTGGTTCCTCCTCCCCATTCCCGCAGTGCTTTTCCATGTGGCAGAGCTCCTGCTGCCATGTGCTGAGCACTCAGCCAAGACCAACACTCCTCACGGAGGGCTGGACGGGGCTCCGTCAGAGGTGCCGCAGGAGCGGTTCAGTAGTGACCTCTGCTTCCAGCTTCTGCCCATGTCTCTGTTTCTAAATCTCTGGCTGTAGTTGGGCTGAAATTTATTGAAAACTGTCCTGGATTCAGCCAGGACCCTCCTGTTATTTGATACCACCTCATGTCATTGTCAGGGCAGGGCAAAGGGCTCTCTTGAGCTCCCGAGAAGAAGGAAGTGGCTTCCAGTCAAAAAAAAAGTGGAAGGGGGGAAGTTGTCAGCCTTTGTTCATTGTCTCAGGGTCTGTGGTGAGCGTTTTTGCATGTGAATCACCCTCTCCGTTGTACACTTTTGTTATTGATATTGTTGCTGTTATTGTTGGTTTTCTTATCTCATTGCTGTTTCCAGTAAATTGTTACATCAGCCTGAGATCTTTGCCTTTTGTGCCTCCAATTCTCAATTTCATCCCACTCCAGCGGGAAGTGGAAGGGGAGGGGGAGTGAGCGAGCAGCGCGTGGTTTGGAGTGTTTCAGTGGGAACACTAAATCGGAGAATACCAGTCCTACACGACAACAACCTTCTTTGGTGCCCCGCATGGGACACTGAAGGGTTGAGATAACAACAGATCTGGCCAGAGCGAGTAGGAAACAAGTCTGATCTAAGCATTTGTTGTATTAGGTACCACATCACTGGCCACAGCGTTGTGTGATCTGTTCCTGTGGGTGTGGTACCTCAGCCTGTCTGTATTTCCATATATGCTCTTTGTGCCCATCACAGTGCTCCTTTTCAGAGCAGGGAGAGGGATCAGAATTGTTCTATTGCTGCACTGTGGGATATCAGTTTATGACATGATAATGTGGAAGACACTCAGAAGTGACTGGCACTGAAGCACAGCTGCTTCTGGCACCCGACTGCCAGTGCTGGGCTGGATGTTCCTGTCTCTGCCACACATCATGGCACTGATGCCATGTGAAGTGAGTGGATCGGTCTGATCACACGGCGGCCTCAGATAGGAAACCCCAATCGCCCTGGGATCTTGAAAATCATCACGAACTGGCCCAAGGGTGAAAATTTTGGACTGTCATCAGAAGAGGAGGAGGAGGAGAAGATGACATGTGCTGAGGAGGCCCCACCATACAACCAGCTACCAGGAGGTGAAAGGTCACATGTTCCGTTCACTGATGCTCCTTTCTGTATCATAGGGACCCGCAGGTGATGGAAGGCAGCCGTATGGAGCCCTGCATGGTGAGTCACAGAAGCTGCTGAGGGACAAGGGGGATCAAGTCAGACTGCAGGGGTGAAGAGGCTGGAACACCCAGCCCAGAGCATCCCCTACTCAGCTCTGTGTGGGTGAGAGAAGGGTTTTAACAGAGTGATAGAATCATAGAATCACAGAACATCCTGAGCAGGAAGGGACCCACAGGGATCATCCAGTGCAGCTCCTGGCCCTGCCCAGGACACCCCAACAATCCCAGCCTNACCCGACTGCCAGTGCTGGGCTGGATGTTCCTGTCTCTGCCACACATCATGGCACTGATGCCATGTGAAGTGAGTGGATCGGTCTGATCACACGGCGGCCTCAGATAGGAAACCCCAATCGCCCTGGGATCTTGAAAATCATCACGAACTGGCCCAAGGGTGAAAATTTTGGACTGTCATCAGAAGAGGAGGAGGAGGAGAAGATGACATGTGCTGAGGAGGCCCCACCATACAACCAGCTACCAGGAGGTGAAAGGTCACATGTTCCGTTCACTGATGCTCCTTGCTGTATCATAGGGACCCGCAGGTGATGGAAGGCAGCCGTATGGAGCCCTGCATGGTGAGTCACAGAAGCTGCTGAGGGACAAGGGGGATCAAGTCAGACTGCAGGGGTGAAGAGGCTGGAACACCCAGCCCAGAGCATCCCCTACTCAGCTCTGTGTGGGTGAGAGAAGGGTTTTAACAGAGTGATAGAATCATAGAATCACAGAACATCCTGAGCAGGAAGGGACCCACAGGGATCATCCAGTGCAGCTCCTGGCCCTGCCCAGGACACCCCAACAATCCCAGCCTGTGCATCCCTGGGAGCGTTGTCCAAACGCTCCTGGAGCTCTGGCAGCCTTGGGGCCGGGACCATTCCCTGGGGAGCCTGGTCAGTGCCCAGCACCCTCTGGGGACAGAAGAACCTTTCCCTGCTCTCCAGCCTGACCCTGCCCTGGCACAGCTCCAGCCCTTCCTGGGTCCTGTCCTTGTCCCAGGGAGCAGAGATCGGAGCTGCCCCTCGGGAGGAGCTGCAGCCCCCGGGGAGCTCTGAGCTCAGTCTGCTCCAGCTGAACAAACCAAGAGCCCTCAGCTGCTCCTCCTATGGCTTCATCTCGAGACCCTTCACCAAAAAATAACCTGAGTGGGAAGGGACCCACAAGGTTCTCCAAGTCCAACTCCAGCTCCAGCTTCAGCAGAGCTGGGTGAAGACTCATGTCCCTGGTTCCTCTGTGTGCCTGAGATCTGCACTCGTCCCTGCCCAGTGGAGCTGATGTTACTCCCACAGGCTTTGCTCCTTGTCACTTGGATCCCATGACCATTTATTTTACTGCAATTTCACAGCATATGGGCGAACTCACCTGTAGAATTATCTCCAGCACCAAGCTGCTGCCTGTGTGAGGACAGACAGGTACGTTAATATGGAAGCTGACCTTGAGTGATAAGGTGTGGGATGAAAATTGAATCAGAAAAAAGTCAGCTTTCACTGTTGTTGTGCAAAAACCAGAGGAGCAGCAGCAACCACAAGCAGTCACATCAGCCCTTCCACGAGCATCCCAAGGTAACTTCCCGTTCCCAGAGCTCACTGTCAGCCCTGGGGTTTGGTGTCAATGAGACCTGAGCCCTTCTCTGGGGTTAGGCACAGGCTGAAGAGTTGTGTGCAGTGGGACACGCAGCAGGGGGGCTCAGATCCTGCAGCATTGTCACACACACTCTTGCGTGTTTATGGGCATGGACAGGCTCACGTTTCCTGTGCCTCTGCTCCATGCCAGGGCTGAGAAAACTGATCCCGTGGCAAGGATGCTCTTGGCCAGCCTTCAGAGACCCCAAGGCAGCATGGAAGTCTTATCTGCAGAGACACATGAGGGTTTAAAATTGAACTGCAACATAAAACTCTGCTGGGAGCTGTCACATTCGTGGTGTTTTATCATGACATCTCTCTGTCAAATACATTGCAGTTGTTTAATATCAATCACATCAATGAATACAGGTTTTATATACATTTATGCAAAATTTCAATTTCTGCTTACATTTGCTCGGGTGTTAGAAATCACATTACTTGCATTTTTCAATAGCAGCCTTGCTTTTTTTTCTGTAGAACTATTAATAGTTTGATGTATTTTTATGTGGATCACTTTCTCTGTGCAAACATTTGTAAAGTTTTATTCCCATATTCTATCCACTTCAGTATGGTGCAGTCATAAGCTACTGCGGGGAGGATGAACTCGATGTGACCCTGCACGGGCAAGCACAGGGCAACTCCAACACTGCAAACTTCCTCAGGTCAGGAAGAGGAGAGCAACGCTGGGGCTGGAGAAAGGGTAAAAAGGGGGGAAGTGAAGGGCTTCCCTCATGGAAGTTGTTGTTGTTGTTGTTGGTTTCTTCTTCTTCTTCTTCTTCTTCTTCTTCTCCTTCTCCTTCTCCCTCTCCTCCTTCTCCTTCTCCTTCTTCTCCTCCTTCTCCTTCTCGACCACTGTAATTATTTTCACTCTCTGTTGGTTGCATTTTTGGTGCCCTGGAATTGTTCTGAGTGCTTGTTCTGTGGACTTGGTGCAAGACAGACACCCAGACCTTCTGTGTCTGCCCATGGTTCTTCTCCAAGGATGGCACAGGTTTCCCTATGCATTTATGGTCTGCCAAGAGAGTGAGCTCTGCTGAGTGCCCTGGAGGCTGCTGTGTGTCAAATACTCCTTCTTGTCCTCCTGAAATAGCTTAGCAGTGCCCAGAGCTCCAGAAGGGGGAGAGAAAAACATTTTGGGTCTCCAAGAGCTGTAGTTCATGCCTATTCATCAGCAGGGTTCTTACCAGAATGGTGATCCCGGGCTTAGTGTGATTAGTGAGACAAGCAGAGCCATTTGTTATCTGCTCCTGCAGTGACCGGGCAGAGCACAGGCCATGTGAAATGTGCCAGGGCTCTGTAACGAGATGCTAATTAAGCAATAATATGCAACCAGGGCTGTCAAAGGGTGAGACCAGAGTGAAACAAGGCAGATGCTGCCGGGAGGCGAGTCTGGGCAAGGAAGAAGGATTTTCTCTCTCAGCGGCCTTTGTTTCATGGATTTCAGCAGGATGGTTGACCATGGGCAAAGCTAAGCCATGTGTTCACACCATCCACAGCTCCACCTCCCCTGCTGATCCCTGAAAGAGAAACATGAAGACCGTGAGACAGCAAACCATGAGAAAAACCCAGGTAGACTTGGGGAAGCAAAGCTCCTGCCTGTCCAGGGTTTTCTGCAGACTGGGAGGCAGAGGAGGGCTTGCTGCAGCGGGGCTGGGAGGCTGCAGCGCTGGAAATTTGCTGCAACTGGTGCTCTTTGTCCTCATGTTGGGTCTTATCACCCGGCTACATCAAAGCGTGGGTTGTTCACACAGACCCACCTGACCCAGCAGTTGGAACTCTCCTCTTACTGCTCCATACTTGGCACCTTGCAAATTCTGTCTAACAGGCAAACTGCTCCCCCTGACCCACCTCCATCTCTTTCTCCACCTCCATCTCCTCCATCTCTTTCTCCTTCTCCATCTCTCTCTCACCATCTTCCTTCCCCATGGTTCCAGTGTTTAGAGCTGTCCTTTGCAAAAATCCCTCCATCCCACTCTTATTTGATGAGAATTCCCTGCTTGTTTGGAGATCTGATATTTTCATCCAGCACCCGGCATATTTACACATGAGCTTTACCAGCATTGGCTGGACCTGGTTTTAATCCAAATCTGTAAAGCCTGATTGTGCCTGGGCTCTCTATCCTATCAGCCTCGTGTGTGCTGTCCCCTGCAAATGAGAACAGATTTGCTGGGCAAGGGCTATGTTCCATAACATCGTGCTGACTGGCCTTGATAATATTCCTAGCCCTTAATTCTTTGTTAATTCAATCCTGTATCAGCTTTGCTGCTTCTCTGCCAAGGACTGATATCACTGGAGAATGTTACCCTGCAAATTCAGCCTTGACACATTAATTTATACTAAGAAACCTTGTGTTTTTCTTCAGTCACCCTGTGACATATTGAATTTGACCCTTTTTTCCCCTTTTTGTCAGCATCTGAGGGTATAACTGTTCTTATGTCCTTGCTGGAGTGTGTAACCAATGTTTCCTGGGAATCTCTCTCTTTTAGATGGTGGTCAGTCCTTTCTCTGGATGTATGGACTACAGATATGCTACTGAATCTCAGCTTTCCTGGAGGAACGTTACAGACAATCAGCACCACTCTGTGTGTGTTTCTCTGTGTGTGTTCGACTGTGGATGGTATTTGAAGCCATGGGAAGCTGCCTGTCCCCTCATCTTGCTCTCCAGGCAGGTGTGTGCGTGGTTGGAGGTGTGGGACTGTGCCATTGCCTGCACTTCTCTGGGTCCAGCTCCTTCCCCGCTGCCCAGGCCCCATCACTCCCCAAACTGCTGCCCTTGGGAAACTCTACAAGTCCTCTTTTCAGATGCCCCATCCTCCTGTCACCACGGTTTTTGTTATATGAGCGCAACAGGGATTTTTTCTTCCGTTTTAATCTTCCGGGACATCTGCCCTGTCCCTGCAGCCTTTCTCCACATTACAACTTTCACAACACTGGTTTCTTTTTTACCTTTGGCAATTGTCCTGGCAGGTGCTTAGGAAGCCCAGGTGGGACTCAGGGCCACCCAGGCTCTCCCAATGGCAGTGCTGAACCCAGCAGTGAGCTGGGCTTAGCAATTGAAGCTGATCCTCCTGGCACTGTAATTACATTGTGAAGACACTTGAAAGTTTCTGTTGTTAAGTATTTAATGCTGTAAGAGGAATAAGGCCCTGAAAGTGAATTTTCTGATGAATGTCTTGCTCACCTGTGGATGTGCTGAGAGCCTTCACTCACCTTCCAGGCACAGTGACCATGAATATTCATCCCATTCCCTTCAGAGCTTGCCTCCTTTGTGAGGCTGCCAGGAGCCACTCGCTGGGAGCTCAGATAAGGAAGGAGAGTAGTGGGGCTTTGGGAGGGACAGGGGATGTGCCAAGAATGACTGTCACAGCGGGGTGAGGAGATAGCAACCGAGAGCCCCTCGTTGCAGAGGTGTCCGTGGTGCTCAGCGTGTGCCTGCAGCCGGGCACAGACCAGAGCCAGCGTCTGGCTCGTTCCCCTGGGGCAGGGGAGCTGGGCTGTGCAGGGGGCAGTGGGGGCTCCGTGAGTGCAGTGGGGTCCATGCTCAGCCCAGGCTGAAGGAAATGGTCATTTATAGTGATTTATAGTGACTGCTCAGCCCTAGGGTAACACCACCTCCACCTGGTGTGGTGCTGCAAGTCCTTTGGGCTCTGCAGGGAGGGGAGAGGGGTATAAGGCAGGGTTGGGCAACCTTTCCCCCTCTTCCGGTGGGTTTCTTGGCAAAGCCACAGCAGTGACTTTGTTTAGTGGCAGCTCCAAAGACTGTGAAATTGGTTTGTACCAAATGGAAACCAAACCCTTGGGCTGTGTTTGCATGGAGACTGGAACTTGGGGGTGGTGTGGAAGGACACTGCCTCCGGTGCTGGCGTGGTTCAATATGACCAGGAAAATGCCACAGCTTTATGGATTTTATTTGAGACCCTGATTTTTGTCCTCTCTGGCATTACTCCTCCTTCATCCAGGAGAGCACCTGAGGGATGTTTCTGCTGTGAAGGAAATGAGGAAGAGCTTTGCAGCCTGGCAGTGAAAGGCACTGCAGCAACTGCAGCCACTGGGCTGTTCCCAAGCCAGACTCTGCAGACTGGGCTCATCCTGCTCAAACAAAGAGAGGAGAAATGAGGGTGTGTCTCCTGGATGGTCCTCAAACAAACTCAAGGACTGACACACTCACAAGGACTCACACACTCACACTTCTACCATGTCCCTGGTTGCTACAGTGGCCAGGGGTCATTCCCAGCTGGGAAAGTCGGGAGTGATGTCACTCTTTGCAAGAGCCATTGCTGCTTTGGCAGCTGCCCTCGGGAGAGCCCAGTGGGACAAGAGCCCGTCACTTCCTCTGTGATCAGCGGAGAGAATGAGACAAATTTCTGAAATTACAGATTTTGTACACAGTAGGAATTCCCTGATTCTCTGATCACTGAGATGAAAAATCATCAGAAAACTTTCAGAAACCACTGAACTTGTGAATTTCTTGAGTTTTCTCTTTGCAGTGACAGCATTTCAAGGAAACTATAGGTTTCCTACCTCTGGTTATTTTTCTTCCAAAAATCTAAGTTTTTTTCACTGAGAAAAGGTTTTGATAGCACAGCCTGAACCACCTTTAATTTATCACAGATGCCAGCTTGTCCCAGCTGGGATGGCAGCTTTGACAGGCAGCCCTTACTGATACAGTCACCACTGCTTTATGGGTGTGTGAGCAGGTGAGTGCAGGTTTGGGGCTGAGAGCCACACTGTGCTGGCCAGCACGGCTGCACTGATCTCTGGACAGGTTTGCTCTTCTCTGCTCTTGATCACTGCATGAGCTCCTCCAGCACTCCCACACTGCTCTGACAGCTGGACGGGTACCTGGAGGTTAAAGGGTGGCTGGTTGCTCCTTCGGGTCAGCACTTGCAGAGACAAAGGAACAGAAAAGGAAATAAAGGGATTTATCTTCCTGCCGGCCCAGCAGGTAGGTGGGAAGCCTGTTGTCACCCCATCTGTCATCTCCCTGGGAGATGACCACGCGTGCTGGGGTGTGCTTTGTTCTGCATTAACTGGAGGAAGTGCTGTGCCTCGGAGCTCCCCCTCCTCCCTTCCCACCATCCTCGGGTTTTAGAAACACTCCCGGTGTGGCTGTGTCCTGTGTCCCGTGGCCACCAGGCAGTCTGACCCCCCTTCTGCAGCCCTTGACCTGCGGGTCTCCCAGGTCCCAGTACCACCACAGGGTAGCAGTGATTTGCTCCACTCAGACCCAGTGAAGAGCACTTTCCTCCAGGCTCTCTTTGCACCAGTGGTCCAGAGTGGGGCCTCCCCCGGCTCGGTTTATACCCTAAGCTGCATTGGAAAAAGACTGGGATGTGCCCCCTGCCCTTTGACCAGTGCAGTGCCTGGGGCTCATCACAGCAGCACACACCCCTGGGGTGAAGAGAACAGCCCCTTCTGAGCTGACAGAATGCCAGAGCTGATGGATGGATGGACATAAAGAGCTCCACTGACTTGGAAAAGACAGAGGAATTAAGGTTTCTGAGCATGGAGAACCTCAGAGCCAGCAAGCAAAGGTGTGGTGACCTGATGGATGCAGCGTGGCGGTGACAGGCGGTGGGGATTGTGTCTTCAGCAATTGCATTTGTTTTCCTGTTCCTCAGCAGTCACAGCAAGGCCCTGGCAAGGGAATGTGTGTGACTGCAGCTGTCTGCACACACCCCAAAGCAGCGTGTGGAGCTGCCCAGGGAGCAGAGAGCCTGGGGAGCCTGCTGTGGGTGCATGGAGGGGCTGATTTCTGGGCAGCAGCTCCGGCTCTGACCAGGGGGGATTTCACCTGGGGATGCACATCTATTCCAGCAGCCTTTGATTGCCAGGCCCTGGGTGAAAAGTGTGCCCAAGGACACGTCTGTCAGAGCTGGCAGGACCTTTTCACGTGGTGTGAAGGTGGAGAGGGATTTCTGAGGCCATGTTCATGCTGCTGCGACTCCTCTGCAGGAGTCCAGACACCCCCTGCTTTCATAGAGTCACAGACTGTCTTGAGCAGGAAGGCACTCACAGGGATTGTCAAGTCCAAACCCTGGCCCTGCACAGACACCTCGACAATCTCACCCTGTGCCTGAGAGTGTTGTCCAAGTGCTCCTGGAGCTCTGGCAGCCTTGGGGCTGTGCCCATTCCCTGGGGAGCCTCTGGCTTTGCTGGTGGTGAATGGCACATATGGAGAGGGGAATCTCCCTGGGCCAGCTTTGGGCAGGCAGAGCTGTCTGGTGGCTGGTGTGGCTCTGCATGTGCTGTTGGATGACTCCATCTGAGGGCGAATGCAGCAGAGATAACTCTGACTCAAGGTTGGTTTTGATTTATTATTCCCAGGACCCTTTAGCACAGCAAAGCTCTTTGAGTTCACTGCAACAAGCGCTCTTTGTTTTACTACCTTTATAAATCACCTGAGTGTGCAGAAATGTAAGAACAGAAAATGTTAGTCTGGAATAAACAATCGCTAACCAGTGAGGCAAAAGAATCAATATTCATAAGATAAAGCACTGGTGTAAAGTGAACGACAATAATAAAGAGGAAATGAAACAAATCAAGAGGTGAGACTCCCAAAATCTTACTGCCTAAACAAACAGTGCCTGAAGGGTTGCTGTGGCCTGTGTATCCTACTGAAGGGCAATGGTCAGTGCCCCGGACACAGCTGGCATTTGGGATGGCTCCTTGGTTCAGTCTAATCCCTGTTGGATGTGCAGAAGGGTGAACCTGAACTGCATTGAACTGTCAGGGTCGGGATCATGCAGGAGAGATCAAGGGCGTGAGGTGGGAATGGGGTGAGGAATAAGAGAGGGGATTTCAGCCTGGGAGGACACTCCTGGTGACACAGTGCAGGAGGTGTGGGCAGGATGGGCCTGATGGGGACTGCAGTGTCGCCTGAGGGGGTGAGAGCAAGTGAAAGGGTCTGCAGACTTTCTCAGCAGCATGAGCAGCTCCCCTGCTGGGTGGGAAGAGGGCAGAGACGCTGCTGGTCCCTCTGTGCCTCTGGCATTCAGCTCCATGGGCACTGGGAGGAGGAGGGCAATCCCCCAGCCTGTCCTGGGACAGGTTGCAGGAGTCCTGGGCCCTTGTGTAGGTCCTGCTTCTGGAACCCATCTGCAGCTGAAACACCCTCCCACACTTGCTCCAGAACCTGGGTCTGGTCCTGGGTGACACAGGGCAGCAGGTGAACAGGGGCCTTTTGGGAAGGACCAAGGAAGGAAAAGTTCTCTGTGCAGAAGGAGGGAAACCATGGCTGCCATCTAACGAGCTGGCTGGGAATCAGGCTTGGATAAATGTGGGAAGCATCATGCACAGTTCAGGATGCTGAGGGCTGGGTGTTCGTGTCCGAAGCCAGCAAGGGCAGACTGGAGTGGTGCAGGGGCAGCAGCCTCTGGGGTGGGAATTTCTCCAGGTGGGACCAGGCCCATCGCTTGTGTCAGGTGGCTCTTTCCTTCCAAGAGTAAAGAGCAAGAACAAGCTGCTGCTGAAGGAGCATCGAGTTTCATGGAAAGGCATCTCACAAGTCCCTCTGTCATGCCTGGTTTTTGGGACCCCGTTGGCTGGCAACACTTGGTGTGATCTTAAAATCTCCTGCTGCCCAAGGGGCCTGAGGGTGAAGCCCATCTCACCCAAGACCTCGCCCATGGTGCAGTGTCCCTCACTGTCACCCCAGGCACTGCAGGGTGGCCAGTGGGGAGAGAGGGGACAGAACCTCACCCCCTGCAGACACTGACAGTACATCAGACGGGTCAAAGCCCAAAGCAGCCGCTGCCCCTCCCTCACCTGCCCCACCGTGCTGTCCTGGCCACCCCGCAGTGCCCGCGCTGCCCAGCCCCACGCAGGGTTTGTGCAGCCTGAGGCACGTCCCAGAGCTCGTCTGTGGCACTGGGGACTGTCCTGCACCCCCACGGGAGGCGGCTCTGCGGAAGGTGAGGGCGTGGGTGTCCCTGTACCCTGGCAGAGGGGCTGGGAGAAAAGCAGTGCCCGAGATCAGGGGGCGGGGGGGCAGAAGAGGTGACTGTCCAGGGAGCCACAGAGAGAGCTGACAAAGACGGAGGCCAAGAGAAATGGGCAGAGATGCAGAGGAGAGCAGCTGAGCTGCACAAACAAACATAGATAACTGACAAACCCTGTGCCAGATAAATCACTAGAAACCTCCTACCTGGCACACATGGAGATCTCTATAAACAACCTAACCTAGCAAACTCTTTTGAGGAAAAACTCGAAAACTTTGATCATTGTTGCCATGGTGATGCGATTGGGAATAAGTGTGGCAGAGTATTTTTTATTATCAGCCTTTGTTGTAAACAAATAACCTGCAGTAGGCTCCGAAAAAAGAGATAGAGCTGGGCTCGGGCCATCTAATCATCAGACCCAGAGGCTGCAACTAATAAATCAAGGAAATAGGAAGATTGTAAATTCCACCAGAGGTTACTTGGTTAAACCAAGTGCAGGCGTGGGAGACAGCTGGAGCTGGTGGGGAGTGAATTAACGCCAGCTCTGGTCACTGTCAGCACTCGGGCTCTGCTTTATGGTGACAGGCAGCTCATCAACTGCAGCCCTCTGGGAAATACAGCCGGCATACTAAGCACGGGATGGCTGCCTCGGGGAGCTGCTGCCCCGTGCTTTTACCCTGGGGACGTGGCCACACTGCCCTGGGTGACATCAGTTTGGCTCCAGTGCAAGCATGAGCAGCCCCTGTCCTAGCAGAGGTCACAAATCACCGTGCTGATGCAGTCTGATACTGCTCAAACATGGCTGGAGCAGCCTTAACCTCGTGTGTGTGTGGTGGCCCTGTGGTCCTTGTGCACCTCTGTGATCCCGGGCAACTAGTAAATTCCTGGATTCTGCCAGCCATGGATCAATAGCAGCTATCGCTCATGCAAAAAAGTTGCACGTCTAAAGAGGCCTCACACTTTGTTTCTGCTCCCCTTTGGATTACAAAGCAAGGGGCTGAGCACAGAGCTTGCAGCTCGCCCCCTGTGAGGTTGGCACTCTGTGGAGAGTGGCACTCGGAGTCCGTGGGCCCACAGGAGGGGTCAGCTGTGCCGGTTCCCTGTCAGGAGCTGATGGCTCTCACTGCTGGTGAACAGGACCCTCGGGAGAAAGATGCCAAGATCAGCCAGGAGTGTGGTGAGGAGAAGCCTGCTTTTCTCCATTCCATCCCAAGATGTGGATGTTACCTGTGCCCGGCACACAAGGGTATTGAGGGGAGGTCGACTTCCTCCTTCCTTGGGGCCAGGGCTGAGGCAGCCCCGGGCTGCTCGGTGCTCTCAAGAGCCAGAGCACGCCCAGAGCACACCCAGAGATAAAATACAGCCCTGGCAAACCTGGCAGCCCGGCAGAGTTGTGGGAACACTCTGCCTCCAGGGAGTGCCAGTGCCGTGTGACTCTGTGGATTTGTCTTGGAGACGTGGTTTCTGTGGCCTCCATTTCTCAGGTGTGCCAGTGTGCCAGTTTGGCAGCTGGAATGACCGGGAAACAGAGCGGGGAGCTCACAGACAGAAGGGACGTTCTGCTCTGTGGCACCTCCACCCCGAGTGCAGCCACCTCCTGCCGCTCCTCTGCCTCTGACTTCTGGCATGGATGTAATAAAACATACCCAGCAAGACTTATCTAAAATCATTAAATACTTCCTCACCCCCTCCCAAGCTCCTGTGAGTCCCACCCACTCTTCCAGCAAAGCCCTGTCCTTGGCAGTGCGAGGTCTGATCCCGCAGGTCATCGGTGTCACACAGGTGGGGGCTGTGCGGAACAGGCTGACACTGAATTTCCAACACAAAGCACCTACTCTGACCCCTGTTCCTCTTTAATTCAAAAGTCCCTCCTTTGAACATCTCCAGAGCTGTGGTGCTTCCAGCCTGCCAAAGCATCCCATCAGCTCAGGCTGATCCAGGGGAAATTGGGCCTAATTAGAGGCTGTGAATGCAGCACCGGCCTGCCTGACCGTGCCTAGGGATGCTGCAGCGGGTCATGCTCAGAGATCCTCCCCTCCTGTCTCACCCTGGTGCTCCCAGCACAATGCTCTGCTTCAAATTCAAGCTGCATCCTTGTATCCTGTTGTCATCCCCCCATAGCCTGGCATTTAATCCTGCCAGGCAACTCCTGTTCCTCACAGCCCACTTTTACTTTGCTGACACTCACGGTCTGTGCAGTTCCCTCTCCTCTGTCTTGTGTCTTTGGAGAAGAGGGAAATCTAGTGTGGCAACTTCTGAGTGTGGGAAATCTGGTGTGGCAACTTCTGAGCGTGAAGCACAGCCCCTTCCTCACTCTCCTCCACACCCCACGGCTCCAGCGCAGTCACTCCACCGGGAGTTTGTGTCCCTGCTGTCCAGGGATGGGTGGCACAGCCTGACTCGGCTCTTGTGTCAGGTTTGGCTGCTGATGAACAGTCTCAGCCTCTCCCCGTGTGCAGGAGGCCGTGCAAACACCACACGAGTGTGTGCTAAGGTTGCAGTCTCGGAAAGCAGGAGATGAGACACAAACTCTTTGTGTTGTGTCACCCCTCTGCTCTGCTGCGAGGAGGATTTAAAGTCCCTGCTCTTCACCAAGGGCAAGGGGGAAAGGAGGAGTGGTTACATTTTAGGCCTGGATTAAACAAAAATCACAGAGAAGTGGCTGCAAGAGAAGTCTTTGTTTGAGTAGCAAGAGAATTCAATTTTTCAGCTTGAGCTTGGAGTTCATTCTAGAAGCAGTTATCTCTTGGGAGTTAATTGTCTGGAAGCTTGGACTGAGTGGTGGTTTGGAACTCCTGTGTTTGAGTATCTCAGCTCTAGTCCTAGGGCAAGTATAGAAAAAAAATGACACAAGCGTGTCTCACTCGAGGAAGCATTTTTCCTACACAGTGAAAATCAGGTGTGAAAACCCCCAGAAAATGGCACCTGCTCAGCAAAGGTCACTCTCTTACCTATTCCTTGTAACAGGGCAGCACTTTCTTAGAATTGTGGACTCCTTTAGGTTGGAAAAGCCCTGTGAGGTCATTGAGCCCAACTGTTAATCCAACATCACCATGTTCACCACGTGCTGTCCCAGGGCTTCTGTCACTGAAATACAGAACAGGGCCGTGAAACCTGCCTCGTTTGTGACTCCAGGACTGAAGCAAGAACCTCTGGCCCCAGGACATCCTTGGAAGAGACAGGAGACAGGCAAGAGCCAATGCTTTGAGAGCCCATACCCTCATTGCCACGAACAGATCCTGCAGCTCAGGCCACCCAGGAGAGGTGGGAACAGTGTGGGCATCACCAGGATAAAGCACAATGGCCTTGGGAACCCCGCTTGGCACACGTGGTGAGCGGGCAGGCACAGAAGTACATCCTTGGCATCTCCTGCAGCGAGTTAACCACTGCTGGGCAGTTCTCGGGGTGTCCTCCCAGCTGTGTTGAACAAATCATCCCTTCTTTGCCCAAAAAAGCCTTACACAGACCAAGCCACACCCCTGCACTGTGAGCTGGAGGTGCAAACCATCAAAGAGTGGTTGCAAAGGGTAAATTTTCCTCAGTATCCAAGCACCAAAGCTGCCAAATCCCACCAGTGCTTTCCCAAGCAGCTTCCCCCAGTTAGAGCTGTGCAGAGGGCTATCCGTCCTTTGCATATTCCCAGTTAGAGCTGTGCAGAGGGCTATCCACACTTTGGATATTCCCAGCTAGAGCTGTGAAGAGGGCTATCCATCCTTTGGATATTCCCCGTCATGGGAACGATTCTCTGCTGCTAGCAGTGGTTCTAGATGAGCAATGGAACTTGTGCCACTGCTTTCCAGGTTGTCAATAATTTTTCTAACCTCTAAGATATTACATAACTTTCTCTTTTAGGAGTGTGCAGCTGTTTCAATAAAAATAAGTTCCCACTAGAATATGAAATTAATGTACTGATAGCCTCTGACTCAGTCAGTCAGAGTGTGGTGCCAATAATGCCAAGGTCATGAATGGGCCATTCACTTCACAGTGGGACTTGATGATCCTCGGGGGTCCCTTCCAACTCAGATTATTCTGATTCCCCTGCAGGAATCCTGCTGTGTGTTGGAAGGAGAGCAGAAGGGAAAGCACTTCCCAAGTGCAGCTGGAAAGGGATCTCAGCACCTGCAGGCTGGGAGAGGTTGCAAGTTCAGACCATGCCCCAGCTCACCCACATCCCTCATTCTCAGTGAGGGTCACCCTCAGCACAAGCTCTGGGTCATAATTCATAATCCTGGACTGGCCATCTCAGTCAGCCCCCCAAAACACTTTGCTGACCAGGTTTGCTCAGTCCCTGCATCAGATCCCTTCTCCTTCACACTGAGAGCCTGCTGCTGACTGCAGACAAACGCTGGAATCACCCTCTTTCAGCATCTACACCAAAGTCACCCTGTGTTCATCCCCATGTTCATCCCTATTTTTCCTTCCAACCATCACTCAGCCCTTTGGAAGGGATGAGGGAACAAAACCCCACGAGTTAAGTGGTAACGTGTACACTCTGACTGCCATTGTGGAAAGCAGTGAGCAACTCGCTGAACTCTTCAAGGCACTCTGAGTGACTCATGAAAACGAGTCAAAAACTCTTTTAGGAAATGACCCAGTTGGAGAAATCAGAACCTGCTCACAGACGATTTGCAAACCAAAGAATGAGTCCACGGAGCCTGTTTCTCGGGGCCTGACTCATCCTCTCTAGTATTCTTTTGCCTTTTTTTCCTTTGAGCAGTTCAAAAAATTTGTATGAAATTGCTAGAGTATTTTATAGCTATTACTCACCAGCTCAGCATGATTAAATGCAACCTATAATACACATAAAGAGGGCAAAATTTCCAAAAAATGCCAGACTGCTCAGGAGCTAAATTTCCCAGGAGTCTGAAGTGTTGGAAATGCTGAGGACTGCAACACATCATTTGGAGGCTCTGTGCCACCTCGGACTGCTTCTCCTCAGCTCGCAGGGCTGCGAGGCAATTGGGGCTTTGCTTACACTGCCCAGCTCTCCTGAGACCTTGCCAGCTACAGGGAGGAGTCTCTTTTAACCTAAAACTCTCTTTTAGGGTGAAATCTTTACATTCAGGTAGCCTCAGTGGACAGGCTCATCCTTTAGCTGGCCCTGCTGATGACAAAAGGACTTCAGCCACTTGATGCCGAAGGGCTGCTCTGCCCCAGGACAAGCTTATCCTGGAGGAGGCTCCTACCTGCTCACTGTCTTGCACATAGAATCATGGCATATCCCAAGCTGGAAGGGACCCACCAGGATCATCCAGTCTCATCCCTGTCCCTGCACAGGCACACCAACAATCCCACCCTGTGCATCCCTGGGAGTGTTGTCCAAATGCTCCTGGAGCTCTGGCAGCCTTGGGGCCGGGACCATTCCCTGGGGAGCCTGTTCAGTGCCCAGCACCCTCTGGGGGAAGAGCCTTTCCCTGCTCTCCAGCCTGACCCTGCCCTGGCACAGCTCCAGCCGTTCCTGGGTCCTGTCCCAGGGAGCAGAGATCGGAGCCATTCCTCGGGAGGAGCTGCAGCCCCTGGGGAGCTCTGAGCTCAGCCTCCTCTGCTCCAGCTGAACATTCCCAGTGCCCTCATCTGCTCCTCATTNGGGACCCACCAGGATCATCCAGTCTCATCCCTGTCCCTGCACAGGCACACCAACAATCCCACCCTGTGCATCCCTGGGAGTGTTGTCCAAATGCTCCTGGAGCTCTGGCAGCCTTGGGGCCGGGACCATTCCCTGGGGAGCCTGTTCAGTGCCCAGCACCCTCTGGGGGAAGAGCCTTTCCCTGCTCTCCAGCCTGACCCTGCCCTGGCACAGCTCCAGCCGTTCCTGGGTCCTGTCCCAGGGAGCAGAGATCGGAGCCATTCCTCGGGAGGAGCTGCAGCCCCTGGGGAGCTCTGAGCTCAGCCTCCTCTGCTCCAGCTGAACATTCCCAGTGCCCTCATCTGCTCCTCATTCAGCTTCCCCTTAAGGCTCTTCACCATCCTTGTGTCCCTCCTTTGGATGCTCTCCAGTGGCTTCACGACTTTCTTGTATTGCAGAGCAGGACAATCAGTCTCATGGGATCTTGTTTTCCCTCCTGAAACCGTGTGTTCTGGACTGGGCTGGGGTAGAGTTGATTCNCCCAGGGAGCAGAGATCGGAGCCATTCCTCGGGAGGAGCTGCAGCCCCTGGGGAGCTCTGAGCTCAGCCTCCTCTGCTCCAGCTGAACATTCCCAGTGCCCTCATCTGCTCCTCATTCAGCTTCCCCTTAAGGCTCTTCACCATCCTTGTGTCCCTCCTTTGGATGCTCTCCAGTGGCTTCACGACTTTCTTGTATTGCAGAGCAGGACAATCAGTCTCATGGGATCTTGTTTTCCCTCCTGAAACCGTGTGTTCTGGACTGGGCTGGGGTAGAGTTGATTCTCTTCCCAGTGGCTGGAATGGGGCTGTGTTTTGTGTTTGTGCTGAACACAGGGGTGACAATACAGAGATGTGTTTGGTTTTGCTGAGCTTACCCAGAGCTGAGGCCTTTTCTGCTTTTCCAATGGCCATGCTTGAGAGGGGCTGGGGGTTGGGAGAGGACACAGCTGGGACAGGTGACCCCGACTGACCACAGGGATATTCCAGACCATGTGACATCATGCTCAGTATATGGAGTGTGAGGAAGAAGGAGGAAGATGGGCACATTCAGAGCACTTTTCTTCCCAAGTAACCGTGGCACGTGATGAAATCCCACTTTTCCAGAAGGGGCTGAGCACCTGCCTGCCCATAGGAAACAGAATTAACTCCTTGTTTTGCTTTGTATTTCTTGTGTTGTTTTTGCTTTTCCTATTAAAATGTCTTTAGCTCAAGCCAAGAGTTTTCTAAATTTTACCCTTCCAGTTCTCCCCCCATCCTATTGGTGTGGGCATGGGGCTTGGTGGCTGACTGGGGTTAAACCACAACACCAGGGAAGGGGGCAGGAATTACACCTCTGGGAAGAGAAGGTGAGTTGGGAGGCATGAACCTTTGTCACAGTCTCACACGAGCCTCTTGGAGCTGAACCAGTGGATCAAAGCCAATGAATTTGAACCAGAGCTCAGGGCATGGGAAAACCACAGCCCTGCTGAATTGCTTATTCCTGACCAGATGTAGCTTCAAGCCTCCTGAAGGATCAGCAGCTTTGAGTTTTTGTCCCTCCCTGTGCCAGGAGAGGCTGTGGGAGCACGGGCGTGATGGAGGCAGAGAGAGAGCCCTTGAAGCCTGTCTGTCACCCACCCGCCCCTCCTGCTCTGCGCTGTGAGGTCGCATCCAGCCTGCTTCATTCCAAGTGTCCAGCACAGGGAAACCCCACCTTTTGGTCAGAGGAGCTCTTTACCTGATTTTTAAAGATAAAGCAAAATTAAAGATGTCTCTGAGAAATTTTTGAGCAACACAGTGTACCGAAGGAAATCAAACCAAGGAAATAGGCGGGGAGGGAAAGGATTTCTGATCCCCTTCAGGGCTGAATCTCAGGGAGCTTGAGCAGCCAGCAGGGAAGGCTTGAGCAGGGCTTCACCCCGGCCGTGCAAGCCGGGGGTGTTTGCGAAGCAGGGGTGAGTCAGCAGCTCCTGTTCCCTCAGCAAGAGTCATCCTGGCTTTTAATAGCTCCCCGTTAGCTCAGGGAGAAGGAGCAGCTGACCATGAAACAGCAGCAAGGACATCTGAGGTGGCCTAAAAATGTAACGTGTGAATGATATGTTTTTAAATAGAGTACACAAAGGGAGAGAGACAACTTGGGATAAATCCAAAGCTGAAAATCCACTTTGGGGGAGTGAGTGAATGCGAGGTGAAGACCGAATTATCACATTGCTCTCAAGTGAGAGGGAAGGGTTGAGCTGTCAGACCTAGAGCCATTCCTGGGAAAGGAGTGAAAGATTTCCAAATAAAAGACAGTTTGAGTGGGAAAGGATCATGATTCTCTGAACCCACCAGCTATGGGAGTGTTCTGGGCTCTCAGCTGTCCAGCTGGCTCAAACTCTAATGCATTACAAGGAAAATCACAAATCCTTTCCAGAGTAGACATCACATCTAGTACTTCTCCCCTTTCAGCAGGTGAGCTGCCACAGCAAAGAAAGGAGCCTAGCCCGAGATGACTTCTTCTTCCAAAATCCACACTTGGCGGTTTTATTACCTTACCTCTTTGGTGGCCATAACCTAATTGCTTAATATTGTTTTCCTGAAAAACCTCCATGCTCTGGGTTCAAACTGTAATTTGGAGATAACCGTAATTTCCACCCCCCTCCTTTTTCCCTCTTCTGAAGAACAGATATTCTGCCTCAGTCCCTTCTCACCCTCCCATGTCCTTACGGCTCGCTGAAAGTGTTGCAGGCAGTTCAGAGCAACTTCAGCTGATTCCGTCAGTACTCGGAGGTGTCTGCAGGTGCCGGTATCTGAGTCCCTCGTTCCTGTTCACTCGTCTCTAACTCATCCCTTCTCACACCTGGCCTGTCTCATCTCTTTGTAGGGCGTTGCCTTACACAGCTTGTTGCAGTTATTTCTTTATTCTGAGCGTTGAAGAATGCGCTGAATGCTTCAGCCTCATCTGTGTCGTCTGCTATTTGCTGTCACGGTCCCACTGGGCCAGGCTTCCCTTTGTCTTCTCCAGCTTTGAA
Organism: Ptilonorhynchus violaceus; assembly: GCA_013397565.1. Taxonomy (NCBI): domain Eukaryota; kingdom Metazoa; phylum Chordata; class Aves; order Passeriformes; family Ptilonorhynchidae; genus Ptilonorhynchus; species Ptilonorhynchus violaceus. The sequence continues at coordinate 531,966 of VZRJ01006768.1, read as the reverse complement.
GGTATTTCTGGAGCTTTTTTTTCCTTGTGCCCTCTCTGCTCCTCACCAGCCCGGCGTGTGCTGGGAGTGCTGTTTCTGTTCCAGAGTGATTGTGCTGCCGCTCTCCACGCTGCGCACTCACGTGTCCTCACTCCCACTTACTTTATTCTCGAGCCCTAAAGAGCTTGCAAAGCTGCTGTAATGGCTTTTGCTCTTCTCCCTTTCCTCTGCATCAGAATCATTTGCTCTTACAGAAAGGTGTTTTGCACTGCAAACAAGGGACAGAGGTGTGGGGAGATGGCAGTGCTGGAGGACACCCCCGAGGGGTCCCTGGGTATGGGGGCTCTGTTTGAGCCTTCCCATGAGAGGGGCTGATCTGGGAGCGGAGCAGGCAAAATCCAAGCTGCACCGTGGGCTCCTCTCTGATCTGCACTCCCTTCCACCCGTTTTGTTTTGATAATCTCACCTCTTGTCAGTGGCCATCTGGGGCTGGATTTCCTGCCGGGCTAATTAACACTTATGGCACTCTTCTCTTTTCCCGCATCCCCTCCTGGCCGTGTCTCAGCCCGGCGCAGACACTGGTGGGAGGTGCTGTTAAGGTGAGAACTGCCAGGCCCACGGGACACGATGGCCCTGAGGGCAGTGCAGCAGCACCAAGGATCCTGGGGCCTTGTCTCGGTGTCCATCACACAGCGACCAGGGGGCCGCAGGCTCAAAGGAAACACGCGCTGTTCTCCCCTGAATGGAGGATGAGCAGAGGAGCAGCTCCCTGGATTGTAGCTCAGGGTATTTGTACAGCAGAATTTCGTGTATATATTATGTGTTTGACTGTGCTCTTCAGTCCATGACAAAACTTCTCTGGAAGACACCAGGACTGGCATCCCTGAAGTGATATGGAAAACACGCTAAGAGGTGTGTGTGAAGGTCAGCTCAGACTGTGAGATCCAAGAAAAGGTTGGAGACGTTTTGTGCCAGCTTCAAAGAAACATGGATAGTGAGGAACCATTAGAAATTTCGTTTTGTGCCAAAATGCAGCTTAATAGAAGAGTAGGAGAGAGCCACAGGGGAGCTGGGTAACTGCTGTCCTGTTGTGCTCCAATACCTGTTAAAATTGAGGTGTCTTAGCTGAGCTGGACAGGTCAGACGTGGAACCAGGGGTATGAGACCTTTAAAGTGGAGTATAAATACTTAAACCTGTTTCTACCTTAAAAAGGGACTTCCTGGAGTCTTCAGATGGGTTCTCCTGACTTGGACTCAGGTCAGGCTTGGCATAGGAATGCTCTGAAATCATTCAGTTGCTCTGTGTCCTTGGACAGAAGAAGTTATTTTTCCTGGGCCAAGTTTGAATCCAAAATCTGCTTGGCCAGGAACCTTTAATAGCTGGCGATCCTTCAGCTGCTCTGCCCTAGACACAGGAAAGAGGTGCTGGTTTTCAGTAGCTTGAGATACAATACAAGGTTGCTTTTTGCTCACCTGGGTAAGCCCAGTGTGAAGGTCACTGGGTTAATTTCTGACTTGCAGCAATTTAAATGTTGATAATCCAACCCTCAGTGAGCAAATTCAAATTTTCTTCTTATCTTTAGATGCCATCCAGCTCCTGCTTTGGGACCCTGGTGATGTTTTTGGCACACTCTTGCCTGGCTGCTTTATAAAAACAGAAGAGATGTTTATAGAACAGCATCATTCATTCCTTTGGAAGCAGCTTCTGTGTCCTGAGTTGTCCCAAATAACTGCTCAGGAAGAAAAAGTGACATAAATTCAGTGCATCAAACTGACTCGGGACATAGATTAGGTTCTTAAAAGATGAAGTTCTTTTCTTGGTCTGGAGCTGGAGACTGGTGGTGTGTGAGAGGTGTTGGTGGGGAGGTGCCTCTGGAGGGCTCTGGTCCAACAGCTGCTGTAACAGGACTGTCACCAGCACTAGGACAAGCCAACTGTTCTTTTCAGCAGCCAAACACTGGAAAACTCCAAGGATGCAGAACTCCCATCTCTCTGTGACCTGTTCTCAGGCTGCACCCCCATCCAAGTAAAAATTTTGTTTCCTCGTGCGGAGTTTGAACTTCTCAAGCTGTAACATGTGGCTGTTGCCCCATTTCCCCACTGCCCCTTGTTGCACTGGCTGTTACAGCTGGGAAGTTTGGCTCTGTGATCCTTAGGACTTCCCTTCCAGGAGCTGCAGGTTCCTCCTACATCTCCATGGATCCACCTTTTCACCTGGCTAGACAAGCCTGGCTCCTTCAACCCTCTCTGCAAGACTTATGCCTCTGACCATGGTGGCAGCTACAGCTGGACCTTCTCTGGTTTCTCCAAGCGCCTTTAGGACCGAGGTTGTGAGTTCTGAGGGGATGATGGAATCACAGAAGTGCAGGACCATTGAAAAGGATTGAAAAGCCTTCTGAGATCACTGAGTCCAACCATCCCCCCAGCATTGCCAAAGCCACCACTAACCCATGTCCCCAGGTGCCACATCCACATGGCTTTTGAACACTTCCAAGGTAGCTTCCCTCAGTCTTCTGGCCATGCTCCTCCTAAAGTGCACCAGTCTGTGCTTTATCTTTTTGGCAATTATTTGGTGTATCTTTTTTGCAATTGGAGCTCACCTTTACCTTAATATTCAACCTTGTGTCCGCTGTAACCCCTGAGTCTTCTCCAGCACTGGCAGACTTGATGTTGATGGAAAATGAATGGATTTGTTGGACCTGATATGAAATATTAAGTCTCCATTCAAGGTGACATTTCGTAAATTACATTCCAGCGAAATCAAGGAGCACTGAAATGTTTTTTCAGTAAAGGTTTTTACACCTATCAGGAAACACAACTGGGATGTCATCCTTGGAGTAAAAGCCAGGAAGGCCGAGGACCACCAGAGCTCTTGTGCTGTGATTTTGGTTCCATAAATCTGAAAAAAATGGAAGCTGTGTTTCTGGGTGTGCAGTGCAGGTGCTTTTCCCTGGTCCCAGTGTCTGTAAAGCCCGTGTGTGGCTCCGTGTGATCCCTATGAGGACACACACATGTAGGAAGTTTGGCTGTGGACCCAGGCCTAGCTAATGAAGGAAAAGAAGGGACATGTCCCCACACATTGTGGGGTGTTTCTGTTCAGCTCTCAGCCTCTGCAGCATCTCCTGGGCTCTTGGCTGTTCTGGGCTGGCGTTGGCCTGGCAGGCTGTGAGCCTGGATCCCGTGGTGCCAGCCCACAGGGAGTCACACCGACCCAAACATCCATCTGTCCCATTATTGCTTTTCTCTATTCCCACCAGGCTGGGATCTTCATTTCTGAAAAAAATGTAACTTCTGATAATGTTGCCATCAAATCCAGTTTGGAAATAAATTAAAAAAAAAAAAAGACAACATAACAACGCAGAGACTTGTCCTTCCTATCACGCAGCAATCCAGCTCTGAGCTGGGGGAAAGGCTCTGGGGTGCCTCTGTCAGCTGAGGGCTGCAGCAGAGTGCCCTTGTGCCTCACCTCTCTCCTGCAGTGCCCCCGGGCTGCCTGAATCAACACCACTGTGACCGTGGCTTCTGTGGTCACAGCCTCCACACAACTTTGGTCTCCCAGCTGTCCCTCCGAGTTCTGTTTCACTTCCCACGCTCAGAGGACCCTGTGAGGCACTGCAGCTCAGCGAGGGGGACATTCTGGCTCTGTTCTCTCGCATGCTCTGCAGCTCTTCCCCTGCCCTGGGCCCCGGCGTGGGCAGGACGTGCTGGTTCTGGGGCTGTGGGCCCTGTGCTGGCGCTGCTCGTGCTGCTCCGCTGCTCTGAAGTCCTTTGTCACACAGGTTTTCCCGTACTCTGAGTTCAATCTGGGCTCAAGGTGGGCAGTCACAGAGCTGTCAGAAGGGGTTTTGTGCAGGCTGTGGGCACTGGAGAGTCCTGAACACTCTCTGGTCTGATGGTCTGATGGCTAATTCATCTCCAGCAAATGCTGTGTCATACTTCAGTTAGCTTGGGCTGATTCCAGGATCACCCCACAGGGTCTGACGTGTGCCTTCCACACTGAAGAGCCCTTTGCTCTCAGAAGTACCTTCACCTTTTACTTGAGGAGCTCAGTGTGCTGAGCCGGTCTAGTTTTAGTTTCCCAGCACTTAAAAATTGAGCTGAGCTTTCCTATGGACACTTGCAATTTTTTTATTGACCTTTTGAAAGCACACAGAACGGACCTGAGCACAGCCCGTCCTTTTGCCTCAGCAGGGCTGGCAGCACTGCCCGGCAGGGTGCTCATGCCAGGGCTCAACAGGCCAAGCTGCTGGGCAGTCCCTGCTGCTCAGCATCTGGGACATCCCCAGAGCACCCAGCAGAGTGAAAACCAGGGATCCCCGCAGCCTCTACACCTCCCAGTGCTGGAAGCTTATAGAAGATGACCTGCAATCGGGGCAATCCACGTGCCCCCGCCTGGGAAACCTGGAGCGCCTGGCACACATCCCACAGGCAGCAGGATGCAGCCTTTGCTCACCCTCGCCGGGCATTGGGACCCCTCACATGCACCAGGTATCACCCAAAAACTGCAGGCAAAGGCAATGCAGGCAGTGTCTCGTTTGTGATGCTGTTATCACAGTACCCACAGGTGTCTCCAACACACCCGGGTCACCGTGACCTGTCCATAAAGCCAACGTCCTTGGAAGGGAAAGAGTGCCAGCCCTTCTGGTGAAGAGCCCTGAATTAAGAAATGTGGGTGGAGGGAAATGGAGATCCCAGGCACCCAGAACTTCCACAACAAATGAGCAAACTGAGTGGATTAACTGAGTGCATCTGCTTGGCCCGGAGCCACGTTGGACTATTAACAATTGCTTTAAGCAAGACTATTAATGAGGACTAGGACAGGAGCCAAGCACACAAGTGAGCAATGGGTTTGATTATCCCGACTCAAACACTGAGCTGATGTCTGCCATTCCTGGGCAGCTGGGCTATCCTGTTCCTGAGATCCAGCTTTGCTTCCTGAGCAGAGGTTGCAGATTGCTCCCACCTGCAGGAGCCTGTACTTTACAACTTTCCCGTGCAATTCTCCCAACAGGAGGTGTTGCATCCATGTTGATTCTCCACCTCGCCTCACCCTTCAGCCAGGACATCACCAAATGACTGTCGAGGTGAAGCCATCGTAATGTATTCGAGCAGGTCACTTGAGTCACCTGGGAGCAGCACCTGCCCAGCTGCAGCCCCAGAGCTCCTCGATAGTCCCTCCCTGTCCTCACTGCTGTCACTGCTGCCAGTGCACAGTGTGCCCAGAGCCACGGCTGCATCCCTGGGGCGGGACTGGAGGAATCCTGCTTCTGGGGAAACACGATCCCTGTCGGATGGTCCAGCCCCCTGTGGTTTGCACAGGGCCCTGCTGCCCCAGCTGAGGTGATGCCCTATATTGTAGCTGCTCCTGGGGATGGCACGTCCTGTGTGATGAGTGAGGTTGTGCCTCGTCTCTCCTGGACTGAGAACCACCCCTTCAGCCAGGGCGGGCAGCCTTGGATCAACCGCCTTCAACCTCAGCTCTCTGCTGTGGGGTCTGGGGGGTGGGGGAAGTGCCCACTGAATGAAACCTGTGAGATTCTGTGGACACTTGTGCATGTGCTTGTCGCCCAGTGAAGGGACAGGGGAAGTCGGGAAGGCTGTGGAGCAAGGTGGTCCTTGTCTCTCTGGTTTCCCAGATCTGGGATATTGGCTTGTGTGCTAATGGCCCTCCTGGCTCTTCCCTTTCCTGGTGACCCTGACCAAAGGTCAGCAGCTTTTGATTAGGGAAATACTTTGTCAAAGCAGGACTTGGAGCTCTCTGCAGCCTCTGCTGAAGTGATGGGATGATTCACAGCGAGGGCAGAGGAGCAGAGCAGGTGTCAGCAGCACCAGTGTTTGCTGTCACTGCTGCCTGGGGTTGTGCTGTCAGCACCACAGAGCCCTCCCCACGTGCTGTGTGTGACACCAGGGCTGGGATGGCAGCTGCCACTCCAGAACTGTGCTGGAACTCTCCAGACACAGCTGAGAGAGCTTCTCCAGTCCAGGTGAGCAGTGGCAGTGAGGGTGAGGATGGTACCTGCCCCCTTCCCATTGGGGAACAAGGAGAACTTTTACTAAGGAGCTGTAATTATCTCTATAACCCCGGTCCCCCTGGGCCATCCCAGCAGCCAATGCAATAAAATACAGGTACATAGTGGGTGGTGAGGGCTGGGAGATGATGGAAGAGTCTGTAGGCCACAACCCAAGTGTAGAAAGGGCTGAGTAACCACACCAGCTTGAATCCCAAGTCTATTCAGCAGGAGGCTTTCCTCTACCAAAACCAGGGAGCAGAGTATGGAAATAATCCCCAAACACAAACACCTCCCACACCAGGGACTCTGGCAGGGGACAGGTCCAATATGGGGGGAAATGTCCTCTCTGCAGCATCTTCCACAGGCACTGGGCATGGCTGAGGGCAAGAGGTGTCAGACTGGACTTATCTCACTTAACTTCAGACTCTTCCAAGGCAATGTCTGCACATGAGTTGGTTGCCTGCAGTTCTGGCAGGGTGTGTTTCACTTGATATTAAAAGTCTCTTTTAGAATGAGAAACACATTTCTTTCTCTCTACCCACTACAAAGGAAGGCTGTGGCTCAGTTCTAGATGCTTGTATTAGGTGGATGAATTCATCAAGTCTGAGAATAAAAAGGGTAGATAAACTATTTGCATAGCTAAGGAAGCATAAAAGCCTTGCTTACACCAAATGAACGGCTTTGATTCCCTGCAGGACATTGCTGGGACCTGGTACAAGGACAAGAATGTTCTCTGACGAGATTTCAAGTCCCGTCCACTTTGTATCCATCTGTTACTATCCCATCTCCAATGCCAAGGATTAACACAGCAGAATGATTCCCAGTATTTTCAGAGAGCAAGGTATATTTTAAGAAAGAAACAACCAGAACTGCATCTTCAGAGTTCTCTCTGGTACATGGACAAAAATATCACCATCTGGAGATCTCACCTCAGGGAAGAGCCCCTTGAAAGCTGCTGATCCCTCCTCTGGAGCGGTGATGGGATTGGGATAACAAGAAATCTCAGTTCCAGCCCAGTGGTATCAGAGCAACTGCTTGAACTCAGGCTTAATGAGGAAGTTCTGTGAGGGGTCAGGGGAAATCCCAAAGGCAAGGATTCGAGCACAGTGTAATGGGACACACATTGTCAGGAAAGAGAGGGATGCGTGTGGTATGTTAAGCTCTCTTACGCTTGGTACAAGTCCAAGGATGCCCCTGGGGCTGTGCCAAGCTTAGCAGACCATAAGGGGGGTTGAAAACAGTACAGCAAAGAAGAAAGAGCAGAGTGTCCAATGGAAGCGGTGGAAAGATCCTCTGAATATGAAAACTAAAGTCAACCAGATTGGAGCCCTGAGCTGAGACTCACGGGCTGTATGAATGCAGCTGAGAACGACCCCTTGTAACAATGAAATCAGAAAGTGATTGCTGGAGGATTGTGGAGTGGAGATATGAAGTGTTTGCACAGCTATTGGAAGAGAACAATGCTGGGAGGGAAATGGATCCTTGACCGACTGCAGGGGAGATGAAGTTACCAACGGCTCCGGCGAGCTGAGGCAGCTGCTGTTCTTGCAACATTTTCTGTAAAGAGAAAATGGAATAAGTCCAGAGAACAAAGAAATGACAGCAACTTTACAAAGCAATTTGTTGGAAACTCAGGTTTGGAGGTTCTGGGGAAGTGCACGGAGGAAATGTCCGAGTGAATGGGTTTTGGGGAAGGTAAAGGAAATAACCGTTGGACTTTTAGGCTGCAGAGGGTGTGAACTATGTGTGGGTGGATATTTTTGACTTATAAGCTAAAAACCAAATCTTTATTATCCTAGACCAGAGCTCAGGAACATGGCCTGAATAACTTACCGGACTGCAGAGCAAAAAGGATGGGGCAGGTTCTTGGAGGTTCTTGGAGGCCCAGGCTCTTTGGCCTGGAGGTGACACAAATGACACAGTGGTGTGTCACACAAATGGTGTGGCTGGTGCACGAGGCTGAGCAGGCGTTCCTCCTGTGCAGGAGCCTGTGCCCAGGTCTCTGGGAGCATTCCCTGTTGTGCTGTGTGTGGTATCGAGTGCTGCAGGTTCTGTAGAGCAGGAAAAATGCTGGGACATACTGGATTATTCTCATGTAGAAGTGGTATATTGGAATAACTCTACTCTGTTAGTGTCACATCACACCCTAAACAGCCTCAGTGACACCAGCACAAACCTGGGGACTAGACTCCCCAAAACATTGACTCCAAAGCCAAGCAATGGCAGAGACAGCGGATACGAACTGGGAGAGTTTGGAAGAGCAGCACAGAATTCCTGCAGCATGTAGTGGGAGAAACAGCAAAGACCACCAGGAGAAGGAATTTGCATGCAGGAATGAGGTTGGATTTGTTAGGGGTTTCCCTGTCCAAGACCCCAACAGAGGTGAAGCAGCTGCAGCTCCTTGTTCCCAGGTCCCAGGTGAGTCTGCTCAGGATGAAAGAGCAATAGTGGAACATCTACATATTTGCATATATCCTATATGGATCCCTGCAGCAGCTGGGCTTGGACAGTCCCCCAGTAGCTGTCCCTGGGTCCCAGGTCTCCCTGGTTCCTGACACCGAGAAATAGGAGCTCCTGACACCCACACCCTGCTCCTGTTGCTCAGAACTCTTCACACTAAAGGGTGTGTGGGGCACTGAGTCCTTGTGCTCTGCCTTCCACTCCCTGCCTTTTGTTCCTCCTCTAAACATCCCGAAATGCCTTGTGCAATCCCCAAATGCCCTTCCTGGAATCGCATAGCATGTCCCACGACCCTTCTCAGCCTGTGAGTCTGGAGAGCTGCTCCCACCTGGACCATGAGGTTGATGATGGACCATGAGGCTGATGATGGACCATGAAGTTGATGATGGACCATGAGGTTGATGATGGACCGTGATGGACCACGAGGTTGTGGCCGCCCTCCTGTGCCTGGGAGGAGCTGGGGTTGGGTGCTGTGCTCACTCTCTCTGGGTTACCTTGGCTCCACCCCTGTTCCTTTGTGTTTGTGGAGATGAGCCAACAAGAGCTGCAAAGCTGCCTTTGCTGGGGAAAGGTGGCCTGGAACACAGCGTCTCTTAGAGAACAGCAACAATGAGAAGGACCTTGAAGAGTTATTGGATGGGAAAATTAGACACGGAGAAGAAGAAAAGGTTAAAAGCTGTAAATAATCAGTGCAGACAATATTAGTGAAAGAGTGTCAACAGAGCTGCACTTCCCGTTGTTTCAGAGACAAAGAGCCCGGGATGCTGGAGCACTTGGCAACAGCTTCTCCGAGTCTGGGCTAAAAGCACCTTGTTGATAGGAGCTGCTGAGAACTCAGGGCAAAAATGGATTTTTTCTCAGGGGAAGGTTTGCAAGGAGGAGAAACTCAGAGAGAAGTCCAGACAGCGTGTTTTGCTGAGCTCTGGCTGAGGACCATCTTCCCAGACCGGAATCGTTCCAGCTCTCGGGAACAATGACAAAGAGTCTCTCTACTGTTCAAGGGGTTTCTGGGACTTCACAAGTGCACTGGGTATTGTCTGGCAAGCTGATGAAGATGTTCAAGAGGAGGGACATGAGTGTTTGTCCTCCCTGGGGACAGGTCTTTCCTTCTTTGACTGAAGATGCTTTGCAGCCAACATCCTTCTTTCCTAAACATTAAACACTTCCTCCACCTGAAAAATGGGCAGTTACTTTGACACTGGAAACAATATATTTAGGAGTTTGTCTGGAATAATATTTGTATCTGTTATTTCACTGCGCCATAAATAATTCTAACCAAAACCACTGCTGGGTTTTCAAATCCTTTTCCTGGAATGCCTCGTGTTCACTGTTCTGGGATCATGGGAGGGAATGGCTTCACCTGGACAGCTGGGAGAGCTGGATGGAGCCCTTTGGAATGACACCCCTAGGTGATGCTCCTTGCTCAGCAGTACAGACACCGCTCTGTGTGATTCCTGCAGAGATCAGGGTCTGCCTTGGGAGCCAGGCAAGAACTTCTCAAGCTCTTGATTTCGAGGAGCTTGCAAAGGCACTTGACCATAGTCTCGAGGTACTTGACCATCACTTCTCCCGGTCCAGGTCTCTGAAGGTAGACTGGGGGAGCTGGGACTGTTCAGCCTGGAGAAGAGAAGGCTCCAGGGAGACCTCAGAGCCCCTTCCAGTGCCTAAAGGGGCTCCAGGAGAGCTGGAGAGGGACTTGGGACAAGGCATGGAGGGACAGGACATAGGGAATACCTTCCCACTGCCAGAGGGCAGGGTTAGATGGGATATTGGGAAGGAATTGTTCCCTGTGAGGGTGGGGAGGCCCTGGCACAGGTTGCCCAGAGAAGCTGTGGCTGCCCCTGGATCCCTGGAAGTGTCCAAGGCCAGGCTGGATGGGGCTTGGAGCAGCCTGGGATAGTGGAAGGTGTCCCTGCCCATGGCAGGGGGTGGCACTGGATGAGCTTTAAGGTCCCTTCCAACCCAAACCATTCTGTGACTCTGTGAATCTACAGGAAACTGAAGCCTGTGTCAGTCAAAGGTTTCCACAAGGGACAAATTCTGATGTTGCAGCAACGGAAGAAGACTCCAGCAGGACATCAATGTAACAATGAAGAGCAAAATCCTGCCGGAATTGCTGCGGTTCTTGCCCTTGCTGTCACAGGCTGCACTGGATGTTTGGTTAGAAGGCCTCCAGGGAACCCCAGTGTTCTGTGCTCCATAGGATATGTCTAAGGGATTGAGAGTCTTCCCTGGACATCATCAGGGAGGGGATATCCCAAGACTCAAGGAGTCTTGTTCCTGTGGCAGAGTCCAAAGCACTGTCTGCTGCCAGTGCCCCACAGGTGCCCAGACCCTGGTGCTGGGAAGGAACTCTCCCAGTGCTGGAAGAAGCTCTCCCAGTGCTGGAAGGAGCTCTCCCAGTGCTGGGAAGGGGCTCTCCCAGTCCTGGCAGGGGCTCTCCCAGTTGCAGCCTGTGCCATAGAGCAAAGTGACTGCCTTGGCCACAGTTTGAGTCCCGTGCCCTGTGACTGCTGTGATATTGGGTGGATGTGAACTCAAGGTTTCTCATCTGAGTTTTATTGCCTTTTCTTTCAATTTTCTGTGTTCCAAATAAGAGCTCTGAGGAGAAATTGAGCTGCAGGCTGTTATTTTTATAAACTATTAGCACTTTCTGTCCGTTAGCCATTCTGACATCTTCCAGCTCCCTTTCATGTCTCTCCCTGTGTTCCTTGCTGTCTTTGTCAGCTTTCCTTTCCTCACCAAAATGTTACCTACTGCCCAAGGTTGAGGATGACCCCACACATCATAATCTCTCTGACACATCCAAATTTATTCCCTCCCTCCTGGCCGCTGTACTTCCTCCTGATGGAGCTGATGAAGCCACAGGGGTTAAGAAACCAAACATCTTTAATGCAGACAAATAGGAAAAAGAACAGAACAGTACAAAAAAAGCTTTCTTCAAACTGTGCCCTCAACTTTCAGCTACCTCAGGGTTTCATGGTTTATACCTTCCAGAGTGAGACATTTCACACTCCATGGAGATTGCAACACTTTAGATGAGACTTCCCAAGCTGGTAACCCCTGGTGCACTGACTACACCCAGATTTCAGCCCCTGGCATTTCTCTTCCCACCTCACAGCAGCTGCTCCTGCACAGGCAAGCACTGACTTCTGTCCCCACTTAAACCCCGGGCTAAGACCAGAGCTGGAAGCCCAGGACCCGCACTCTGGGAGCAGCGTGGCCAAAGGGGCCCTCAGTGCCTTTAAAGCCGTGTACCTGTGTGAGCTGAGGGCTATAAAAGCACACAGCTCCTCGTTGGGGTTTATGTTCCAATGCAAAGCTCGTTTTGCTGTCTTCAATTAAGATTTTTATTATTTTTACCTTTTGAGGTTCATTAAGGTTTTTATTGACAAAGTTTCAACCGAAGTTTATAATTTGCACAAAATAAAAACAGCTTTCATAAAAGCTCTGCCCAAAGCCTGGGGAATGTTCCTGCAGCTCTTCCCCTCTGAGGCCAACAGCTCTGCTTGGGATTTCCAGTGGTTTGCTGGAGGAACCTCTGCTTGCACCAAAGGTCTCACAGGAGGCAGGGAGTGCTCCTGCCAGCATCTTCATCCTCACTTGGCTCTTCCCTCTGCCTGCCTCGGTGCCCAGCTGGAACTACTCAGGATATTCTCAGCTTTGCTCTTCCCTCCTGCCTGAGTGCCAGGCAAAAACTTCATCAGCTGGACACAGAGGGCAATTCTCCTAAAAGCCATGAATTTCCTGCCTTGAGGATCACCCGGAATTGTGGACAGTTCCGATCAGAGAAGCTGCAGCTGTTTCTTAATATCTGAATATTGCCCCAGCCAAAACTGCACCACAGAGTGCTGGGGAGTGCAGCCTTGGAGGAGCACGTTGGAATGTTGCTGTCAGTGGCTGTGTGTTGAGAAAGAACAAAAGTGTAAATCAGATCCTCCAGTAAGAGGGAGATGCTACAGAAATGCAAATATATTGAGACCACTTGTCTTTCCCAGGCTCTGAGACCCAGTGTTTTGAAGACAGGACGGATTAGACCGTCTCCCAGGAACAGGAGTGTTCCTTTGGCTGGAGAAGTCCCCTCACCACAGCAGAGGACAGAGCTGTGCGGGCTGCATGGCCCCTCTCTGCTCTGCTGTGATCGATGGCTCAGGAAGACTCTGGAGGGAGTTGTTTTGTGTTGTGTTTTGCGTTTGGTTACATAAAATATTTCTCTCATCCACAAATTTCTTCCTGTTAGTCTGAAGTGGTCTCTCCCCCTGAATTTTCCGTTCTGCCCCTGAAGTGTCCGCATGGCGAGTCCCGGAACATGAGGGATTGGATTTTACAGTGCATTTATCATGATCCAAAATACTCAGGGAAGAGGGCTGTTTCCCTGTGAGTGCATCCTTCACTGTCCTGGTTGTCACTCACACCCCAAGGCACGGTGTGGGAAAGGCAGAAATCCTCTGCTTCTTTGGACAAGTGCTTCAAACACTTGTTAAACTCCTGGAGCTGCAGCCCCCTCTGGGCTGTCGGGAAAAGTGAGCACTGACATCCATCCGTGTATTGACAACCAGAGCAACACCCCATGGGGAGCCCTTTCTGTCACCTGCCATCGTGTTCAGCGGGGCCGGGAGGACACGGAGTCTTGTTGGATCACCGGGATCACCGGGATCACCAGAGCCATTTCCAGCAGTCACTCCTCTCAGCATGCAGCCAGCCTCGTGGGGCCCGGAGTTTGTGCTAAATCAGCACATAAAAACACCGCTGCTCTTGCCTGGTGATTTGAATTCTGTGCATTGGTGGAAAGAAAGACTCCTCCAACACTTCGTCTAAATCGTTATTCATGCTCAGTTTACTGTTTGTCTGGTTTTTTTAAACACAACTGAAATTCATCATAAATGTCTCATGAGTAAACAAAGGTGTTAATCTATTTGCTAAGCACGGCTGCTGTTTGCTCTGCTGCAGAGAACATGACACAAAACCAGCCTTTCTCTGACACCAGTGTCAGGCACGCCTGAAAACCACCCTCCATCTGCGTCTGGGGACGTGGAAAGATCAGGGATGTGGGCTGGGCTTCAAAGGCTGGGCTTGATCACCTTGGAGGTCTTTTCCAACGTTAATGGATCTGTGATTCTGTGATGGAGAAGGAGCACGAGGCGAGGGCAGCTGTGTGATATTGATGCAGGACATTGTTGTCACCTGAGCCCCAAGACACCTCGCTCCATGTTCCCATGCCAGGGCATGGAGCTGCACCACACAGGGCACGAAATGGGAAAGACTTGTCCTCCTGACACCTCTGTCAGCTGTCCTGCTGGACCCCAGCCCTGTTGTGAACCCAAGCAAGGGAGTGTGATGTGGGGACAAGGAAATCTCCTCCTTGGGCAGGCTTGGCCAGGACATCCCAAGCCCCTCCCTGCTCACGTTTCACTGCAGGGTCCATCAGATCCTGGATCCTGAGTCCCTGCTGAGGGAGGGAGGGAGGGAGGGAGGAAGGAAGGAAGGAAAGAAGGAAGGAAGGAAGGAAGGAAGGAAGGAAGGAAGGAAGGAAGGAAGGAAGGTTGGTTCTTGCTCTTTAGCTCTTCAGGTGAGAGGAGGTTTTCCTGGGATGAAGGGGTTCTCTTGATGCTTTGGGGGGCTTGCTGAGACCCTGTGCCAACACCCACAGACCTTTCAGTGTAGATACCCAAATCTCAGGGGCATCTGATCCTTGGTGTGCCGGCGTTGTCCATGGATGAGAACAAGGCCAGGCTCGGTGTGCAGAGATCAGCTGCTCCAGGGTACTTGTCCTCCAGCCTGGCCTAAAATATCCTTCATGTGCCATGAGAGCGATGCTGCTCCCTCCTACCAACACCCGGGGCTGGGCAGCACCAGCCGGACCGGCTGCGGCAGCACCGTTGTCCTTCAGCCGGCCTTGTGCTCTTTCCAGTGGGGTACCCAATGCCAGGGTGTCCGAGGAGGAAGATCCCCGTTGGTCCTCAAGGCAGGAAATTCATGGCTTTTAGGAGAATTGCCCTCTGTGTCCAGCTGATGAAGTTTTTGCCTGGCACTCAGGCAGGAGGGAAGAGCAAAGCTGAGAATATCCTGAGTAGTTCCAGCTGGGCACCGAGGCAGGCAGAGGGAAGAGCCAAGTGAGGATGAAGATGCTGGCAGGAGCACTCCCTGCCTCCTGTGAGACCTTTGGTGCAAGCAGAGGTTCCTCCAGCAAACCACTGGAAATCCCAAGCAGAGCTGTTGGCCTCAGAGGGGAAGAGCTGCAGGAACATTCCCCAGGCTTGGGGCAGAGCCTTTATAAAAGTGCATTTTATTGGTGTAACTTACAAACTTCTATTGAAACTTAGTCAGTAAAAGCCTTAAGGAACATTGAATGGTGAAAATGATAAAAATCTTAATTGAAGTCAGCAATAGCAGGTCTGTCCCGGCAGACACCCCTGTCACCCATGGCTGAGAGTGTCCCTGGGGATGGCCAGGCCACAGGCAGCCTGGAGCAGTGGCAGAGCAGTGGCAGAGCAGCCCTGCAGAGCATCTCCAGGACTCCTCCTCCCACCTCAGTCTCCAGCAGTTACAAACTGGCTTAGCCCTGTGGTGGGAGGTTTAGTAATGTCCTTTCCAAAACACGTTAGTGTTAACTCTGCTAATTGGATATTCTCATTATCCATATGAGTTCCGGTCCCGCCGGGGCTCTGTGCTACAGATGTGCAAATCCAGCTTTCTAATGCATTGCTCAGGCATTTCTGGGTTGTGCTCAGCATGATTTAAGTGGAGAACAGTGGTGGCTGATGACTGCAAAGGCATCTAAGTGTGCTGGGGATTTAAACTGAACGGCTCAGACACATCCCTTTGAAAAGTGGCTTCTCCGGGAAGAAAAGGGCTTTTCGGAAGGAATTTCACCGGGTGAATATTAAGCCAATTTGGCTGTAGCTTCTTGGGAGAGAGGATATCTGTTCCTCACGTTTGTGCCCAGATCCAGCCAGCACAAACCAGCACAGCCATTTAATGGGCTCGGGAGTGCTGCTGATTGAACACTCCCCTCCCTGCTCAGTTCCTGGAAATTGCTTGAAGAGCCCAATCGTTCCAGCCCTTGGCCAGCTGAGGGGTGAATGCACCTCCTCATATTTGCTCCTGGGTGTGAATCAGCCCCTGATGCACCTTATTTTTGAATGGGGAAGGTTTGGAACTTCCCTGTGTTGTAAGACCAAGCCCAGAAACGAGAAGCTGATGGAGGTGGCCAAGGCAGAGGAGCTGGAAGACTTGACAGGGCTCGGTTGTTCCCACTGTGTTGGCAGATGGAAAGGAAGGGGCTGTGGCACTCCAAGTGGGGATCAGAGCACTCTGGATCCGCTTCTCACTAAAGAGGTTTTTTCTTTAAAAACATAAAAATCTTCAAAATACCCAAGTGCACCTTGATGTGGTTGGAGATGTCTCAGATGAGGGTATTGGTTTGCAACAAGGAAATTACCATTAACTGTGACAAAGGGGGACAAAGAGATAGGGAGATCACAGGCCTTTTTCCAGTCTAATTTTTGAATCAGCTCCAGAAAGCATGTCTACACTAAAATAAATTGATGCAGGATATGTTTGTGTGGCTATTTGGCTACACCTGTAATTTCCCTCCTCCTGTTTATAAAAGCCTCAGAACATGATCACAGAATAAAACCAATAAAGAGCAATTCCAGCCAGTTCCCTCATTTATGGGATGAATCTCACACTGTGAATGATGAAGAGTGAATGGCTGAAGTAAATAGCTCACAATCAATCTGCCTCGCTGGGCTCGGCGAACGCAGTCAAACAAGGGGCAGCACGGTCCGGCTGGATGCAAGGTCACTGTCTGCAAACAAAGAATGCAGCTTGCAATTACACAGTGGGGAATTGCAGCCTGGGGAGCACCGAAGGAGTGGGGGACACTGGAAAATGAGGCAGTCGGGATGTCTGTGATCCAGGAGAGACGAAAAGCACAATAACAAATCTGAGGAACAGGTACACACAGCCAGGGTGTCCAAGGAGGAAGATCCCCGTTGGTCCTCAAGGCAGGAAATTCATGGCTTTTAGGAGAATTGCCCTCTGTGTCCAGCTGGTGAAGTTTTTGCCTGGCACTCAGGCAGGAGGGAAGAGCAAAGCTGAGAATATCCTGAGTAGTTCCAGCTGGGCACCGAGGCAGGCAGAGGGAAGAGCCAAGTGAGGATGAAGATGCTGGCAGGAGCACTCTCTGCCTCCTGTGAGACCTTTGGTGCAAGCAGAGGTTCCTCCAGCAAACCACTGGAAATCCCAAGCAGAGCTGCTACCAAAAAATTAATGAAAAGATAAAAGTTCAAGATTCAAAGCCATGGCATTGCCACCTGCAGGGGATGAGCTCCTGGGAGACCTCAGGCAGTGGAAGACATCGGTCTCCAGCTGCTTGGTGTGAGCACAAGGGCAAACCTTGGTCTGTGCTGTGCCAAGGAGCCACAAGTCAGGTGGGAGGTGAGTTTGATCTCTTGGGTATTCTCATGAACACCCAAAAGACCTTTGGGTCTTTCTGAAGAAGCAGAAAGCAACTGACACCACCCAAATGCTCCTGAGAAGTAGCTTTTCCCCGTCTGGATGCAAGATTTCCACTTGGATGAGCAGATGGAATGGATCAAGCTGGGGCGATGGCAGTGCCTTCCATGTGGGCTGTGGTGTTGCAGCCAGCCCCCCTTAATCCCACCCTGCCTCCCTGGTGATCCTGCAGGACCTGGAGCTGCTCAACACCTCAGAGGAGACACCACAGAGATCCAGGGCTCTGGGAACAAGCCCTGGAAGTGACCTGGATGGAGCCAGAGGACCTGGAGTGGCCTTTCAGCTGCCTTTGTCTGGCTGGGTAGGTGGGACAGGAGCCATGGCAGGACATATTGCACTCCTGTCACCGTATTCCCAGCAAATCCAAAAACTTCTCCCCACCATTTCCTGCCCCATCTCTGAGCCTCGAAAGGAGGGATCTGGCTGGTGAGGCTGGGACACAGAGGCTGGAAGGGTGAGGAGCTGGTGACCCTGTGTGCCAGAAGGCTGATGAACGTAAAGGAGTCTGAGGAAAGGAAGGAAAGCTGGGATGTACAGGCATAGAAAAAGAGAAGGGGTAATCCACTCTCTTTGGGAGGTACAGAGGGAAGCAGGCAAGGAAGGCATGGTGAGCAGGGTCATAGCTGAAAAGTGGGGAATGGGCAGGACAGGGCTCCTGGAAGATTCATTCACAGTCCAGTGCATCCAGGGGTTCTCTTGGACCAGAGAATGGAGCAAAGGAAAAGGTCTGGAGATCATATGGCCCAGGGACAATCAGTCATCAGGCACCAGCATTGGCTGTGCCGGTGCTCCCAGGATCCCTCTGTGGAGCTGTAGCCATCTGGGAAAGGGATTTTACTGGAAATGTGGAATGTGGGTGCTCACAGGTCTTTTACAACGTGAGTGTTTGCAGAGCACTCAGCTTTGCATGTGCACAGCCTTGAAGAAAAATGGAAAAAGCAAATCCGAGCTGGACATTCATTTCTGTTCAGGGAGGTCACCAGAGCTGTCCCTGACACCCTGACTTTGGATGCTGAGGGTTTGTGGGTGTAACCTGTTGCCAGCAGTGCCACAGAGCCAGCCCTGGCTCCAAGGGGGTTCACACACTGCAGAGCAGGAAGGGTTAAGCCCTGCAGGTCTCAGATCAAGCAGCATCTGTCTGGTATTGCCTTTCCTAGGAAAATTATGGATTCTTGGCAGCAAGCTAATAAACCAATCAGCAGTAATTAGCATCTTTTGAGGAATGAACCGTCTGGTGGTATTCAAGGGGTAGAACTTCTTGCCTGAGTGAAGGAAAGCACGAAAGAGCTCTGAGCGAGGTGGGTCTCTCTTGCAGGGCTCTCTATGGAGCACTGACCCCAAACCTGCTGCAGAGAAGGGGAGCTGGACTGGCAATCCAGACCCACACAGCACTTCTGGAGCAAACTGGCTCCTCCACCTTCCTTTCCAAGCTCTGGGTGTCTCCCGTGGGCTGCAGCCCTGCTTGAACCAGGAACATGCTCCCAATGGGCACACTGGGCATGGGGCTGGCCCAGATTTTGATCTGTTACTAAGATGGTGGTTTTTTGCTTTGTAAAATGCCTAAATTTTTAATAGAAGCACTTAAATGAAAGCACAACCTCACCAGTCCCAGGACTGCCCACTGACATCTTCATTTTCCAGTTAACATACTGAATTCTGCACTTCCTGTGCTCCCCCGTGCCGAGGGATGGCAGCTCCTCTCCAGCACACACCAGGAAACACCAGGAAAATGATGCTGTCCTACCTTCAGATTTGGGCCAGAAGAATTTCATAAGAACGAAGCATTCAGGAGAAGCTTGGATGTTTTCCCTGTGAATAAAATAATTATCCCAAGAATTTGCAGTCTGCAGAACCAGCCAACCATCCCTCAGCCTCCCCTCCTGGTGACTTGCCATGGCCCTGCACGTGCTGAGAAAGGGAAGAGAGGGCACCTTGGCAGGTCTGTGCTCCCTGTGCCCCAGCACCGCTCCCTTCCAGAGCCCCCAGTCCCGCTGGCAGCACAAGCCCCCCAGGGCTGCTGCCCCGCTCCCCCCGTCAGCCTCCGTGGGGTGTGGGCAGAGCGGGGCCGGGCGGAGCGGTGATAAGAGGGTGAGAAGAGGCCCCCGAGGACGGTGATAGGAACCATATGGCACGTGTGTGGTGGCATATTGCTGACAGACCTGCACTTCCAGCTCCATTAGCCTCGATTAGAGCCGGTTGGAATATTCAGCACAGGTTCAAGTAGAAGTGACTGGGATTGGTGTGCTGGGGCTCATCAGTGGGGCTGCTGCTCTCTCATCGGGAGCCAACGAGAAATGCTGGATGAGCACAGCCCCCCATGGCTGGGGAAGGAGGGTGGTGCTGCCAGAGGACCCTCGGAGCTGGTCATGCTGCTGTGTCTGTTGTGCCTCAGCCTCCCGATGCTTTGGGGAGACCTTAGAGCACCTTCCACTGCCTAAAGGGGCCTACAAGAGGCAGGAGAGGGACTTGGGACAAGGGTCTGCATTGACAGGACAAGGGGAGTGGCTTTGTGCTGAAGGAGGGTAGATTTAGTTTGGATATTAAGAAGAAATTGTTCCCCAAGAGGCAGGAGGAGGCCCTGGCACAGGTTGCCCAGAGGCTGGCATCCCCATCCCTGGGAGTGTCCAAGGCCGGGTTGGACCGGGCTTGGAGCAACCTGGGCTAGTGGAAGGTGTCCCTGCCCATGGCAGGGGGTGGGACTGGATGGGCTTTAAGGTCCCTTCCCACCCAAACGATTCCATGATCCTGTGATTCCATGAAATGCTGTGCTTGGGGCACACAAAGGAGCACAGGGAGGGACACCAAGGGTTGGAGCTCAGGGAGAAAGAAGGTCCTGCCCAGCCTCAAGCCCTAAGCCCAGGGAATGGCAGCACTGCTGAAGACATTGAGGCAGAAATGGGCAGCCTTCTGCCTTCTGCACGTTGGAGATGAGTGCCAGGTATTTCGGCCCACACTGCCCTCGCACGCAGGCAGCAAGCTCTGCTCACCCTGGAGCCACACCCTGCCCCTGCAGGAACTCACACATTCCCATTCAGCCTCTCTCCACAACACCGGTCTGTGACCACGGCTCGGAGCCTGGCAGAGCTTCCCAGGGAAATGCAACCGGTGACAGGAGTGATGCTGGGCCCACTGACCTTGAAGAGGGGACGAGGCTGTGCCTTGCCAAGGACACACAGAGGAGTCTCCACCAAAGGCCCCATCAAGGAAACCATCATTAGGAACATCCTCGTGGAAATGCAGGCCTGCTGCTTTTTTCTCTTAACCTTGCTTAGTTCTCAGCTGTGTTTAATTGCCTCCGTGGGACACTGGGAGGAAAGGAAAAGCAAACATTAAAATGCTCAGTGGGACGAAGGTGACAGTTGCTGCCTCTGCTGTGATTATGCAGCGAGAGAGAGATCAGAGTGTGGCCATGGGCTGTGTGGATCCCTGCCCCAGCGGAGAAGTGTGGCTACAGGCTCGGCCCTCTTCAAAACCAACTACAAAGTTCATTTCTCGAACTGTATTTTCCCTCGCTGTGTTATTTCTCTGAACAAACACAAACATGCAGGGACCTCTGGAGAAGGGCAGGAGTGAGGAGGCAGACATACGCATAAAATTATAACTAATCAAACTTTCCTTCTAATAGCTGGAAAGAGAAGGAAAGTTCTTGTGATGCTTATTTTCAAATGCTTCATGCACATCTGGAGATAGAGGAGGTGGAAATCAAGAAGTACTTGGAAAAACTACATTTCCTTCTCTCTTTCTGCCCTGGGAGGGCGGTGAGGCCCTGCACAGGTTGCCCAGAGCAGCTGTGGCTGCCCCTGGATCCCTGGAAGTGTCCCAGGCCAAGTTGGACGGGGCTTGGAGCAGCCTGGGATAGTGGAAGGTGTCCCTGCCCATGGCAGGGGTGGCACTGGATGGGCTTTAAGGTCCCTTCCCACCCAAACCATTCTGTGATTTAATGATTCAATGATTCTAAATTTCTAATAGACCAAAGACTCCAGTCAAACCATTCCCTCCGCACAACACCACATTTCTGGCTGAGATGAGCTGCTTCCTGGGAATTGCCTTTGTTTCTGCATCAGATTGCTTCAAGAGGATTCTCACACACCTCACACATGTCAGGTGGCTCAGTCACAGGTTTAGCCCCCCAGAATTTCAAGGAGAAAGAGAGTAACTGGCAACTTTGGTGGTGTTCATGGCTGCAGTGCGGAGCCAAGGAGGATTCAGCCTGTGGAGGAGGTGGCAGGAACAGCTGAGCCAGATGGAGAAGCATTTGGAAACCTCCCCGTGTGTGGCACATCAGCCACCCTGGTGTCCACACCTGGCAGGTGTGAGCACATCTGTGCAGCACAGAGCGAGAAATGGGTAAGGGCCCTTCCAGCAGGTGCTCCCTGAAACCACCCCAGGTGCTGCTGGGCTGCTGGGCTGCTGGCTCGTGTGACCTCCATGTGCTGCCACTTTCTTCAACAGCAGAACAAGGAGTGAAACAATCAGATTGGATACAGCTCAAACAGCAGGGGCTTGATTTTGATCTTTGCCAACCAAAACGATTCCATGAGCAAATGTCTGTTTCTGGTGTGCAGACTCTGCACACAAACCTCTTGTTGTGTTTAGATTCATGTGGTGCTAATGGAACATAAGGATTACTGGCCAAAAATATTTCTAGATCAGGTAGCCAGAGACCAGCAAACACTTGTGTGGACACTTAAACTGTCCCCGGCAATGCTTTAAGGAAGGAAGGGTGTCTGGGACCCTGTTAAATCCATGGAGACACTGGTCTCTCCGAAATCTGAACTATTTGAATGTTTTCCAGCCTGTTGTTTAAGGGCTAAAGGAGCAGTTTTTATCCATGCATTTATCAGTCACTGCCCTGCCTGGATGGCACATCCAT
Source organism: Ptilonorhynchus violaceus (assembly GCA_013397565.1). Taxonomy (NCBI): domain Eukaryota; kingdom Metazoa; phylum Chordata; class Aves; order Passeriformes; family Ptilonorhynchidae; genus Ptilonorhynchus; species Ptilonorhynchus violaceus. The sequence goes on along the minus strand of VZRJ01006768.1, from coordinate 510,123 downwards.
AATCTGCTCCCTCTGGTGTGCCCTGTCCTGCTGTGGCTGTGCCCAGAGTGAGTGACTGGCTCAGGCAGGGGCTCAGCACCCTCACACCACCTCCTGCAGCCTCACAGACACAGCAGGGACTGCCCAGGCTGCAAACGTGACTGCTCCATCTTCCTCCTCTCAGTGACAGCCCCCAAGTCCCTGACATTGGGTCTGGGTTTCATTCACTGGGCCCAGGACCAGCGTCGTGGTTGTTGGTGCTGACAGAGGGAAACTGAGCACGTTGTGAGGATTTCTTGTCGTGCTGAAACGTGAAATAACGAAAATGTGAGGAAGATGGAGGAACAAATCAAATGCCCTGAACCAGCAGCATTTGGTGTCAGTGCCTGAGTGCACATGGAGTTGCTGCAGAGTTGTCCAGCCTGGAAAGAGGGATGCAAGGGATTTCCAGCCCTCTTGGGTGGCTCCTCGAAGACATTCTGTGCCTTTCCTACTAATGGAGTGTGGGAAGCTGAGTGAATAATGGCTTGCTTGGATTTTTGCTCTCTTTGAAAGTGAGCTTCTGATGAGCCCATCCTGATGAGTCCTTCACAGATCTTCTCTGCAAGCAGTCAGGCACACTGGATTTGCATAAAACAGGAAAAAAATGTGTTCCTGAATAAATGTGTGAGACAAAGCCCTGAAAGTGGTTCACTCCCGTTCACAGATGTTTGATAGTCTGCACAAGGATTTGGGTATCCAAACATGTATTTATTTTTTTAAACATCCTGGTATTTACAAAGCAGTTTAATTTGAGTGATTATTCAGCCACAAAGCCTCGCTGTACATGCCTTGGTTGCTGTCTGTGACAATCCTGATTAAGAAGTGCGAGTTATGTAAGTGAAAAAAAAAAAGTTAATTCAACTGGCAACCCAAGACATAGTGCACATGGTTAAATACTTTGAATGTTAACAACAAAAACACGCCTGAAGGGGTCTGGCACATTCACCAGCCATTCACCAGCTCACAGAAATGTGAACTGCTAAAAGATTATTGTTGTAATTGCTAAATCAAACATTGCTGTTGTAAAAGCACGTTCTTAGCCCAGATGCTGCAGTGCTCACCAGACCTTGCACTGTGCTCTGAAGCACTCGACATCGCAACCACAAACCTGCAGCTTTGGGCAAAGGCCCTCCCAGGGCAGCTGCACCAAAGGTGCCGGGCTCTGGACGTGCAGTCATGGCACATCAACAGCCCGTGTGCAGCCCAGGGTTGGGATCCATCCCCGTCAGCCCCAGCAGGAGCTGTGGGGTTTGACCTCCTCCACACGGGGAGTGGGAGAAACCATCCCCTCCCGGGCACTCCAACCTACCCAGGCAGGTGCCCTGGCGAGGAGTTTCCAGAGGAGTCTGAGGTGATAATCAGCCTGAGTGGTGCCTGGTTGTCTATCAGGAGACTTGAAAGGCACGAGATAAAACGTTTGCTCGAGATGAAAAGGAGCTGTTCAGAGCTGGGTGTGGAGTCCAGGCCTTGTGTGGCTGCACATGAGCTGTGCAGGGAGAAGGGAGCAGGAGAGGAGCCACGAGGAACTGCAGAAAGGAAAAGAAAAGCTCCTCCAAAGGAAACGCTGTGGGCTCCATCAATAGAGGAGGATGGAGCTGGCAGAGGGCACAAGACTATGCAGGAGGAGGCAGGGAAGGGGTGGGAGCAGGAAGAGCATTCAGTCAGTGTCTCCCAGGAACAGAAGAGGGCTCTGTGAAGCCGGGTGATCATGCGGTAGCTGCAGCGCAGACTCGGACAGCTCAGCCAGGACAGAGCAGCTTGTTGGAGCCTCATGAACTGAGTGCATTGATGAGCCCAGAGCCGTGGCCTGGCAGGGGAGAGGACAGGACTGAGCAAGGACGGTACTGCTGAAAGAGGAGAGCCCCAAAATCAGGGACAAAGGAGGGGACAAAGATGATTGAGCAGCTCTTTTGGTGAAGCCAGGACTGTGAATGAAGTTAAGAGATGTGGGTGAGCAAGCAGGATGCCAGGGGTCTGCTGTGCCCCCAGTGGGGGACACGGGAGTCTGAGGATGACACCTGAGTCCTCACCAGGCAGGTTGGCTCCTGGGGAGGAGCAGAAGGGGGCACAGGGAAGCTGAGCAGAGAGCTAGGGAAGAAAGGGCAGGAAGGATAAGAAAATACTGAAATCAAGAAAGAAAGGTCAATGACAGCAGGGGAAAATGTGCTTTCATCCTGCAATCTGCTGTGGCGCGGTGGAGATCCTGCTACTTCAAGCCCTGCTGCTCTCTGCTGCAGAGTAGGGCTGTGCTAGGGAGACAGGGATGCATTTAGGGATCTAACAGCTTCTGTGCCCCATTGCACTGTCAAAAATTGGTAGAAGTGTCCCAGTGAGCCCAATTGGATGGTGGAGTGGAAACGTACCACCTTCTCTTTCAGCTGTGGAAGGAGAGAACTGAACAATGCCAACAGGACATGGGTTCCCAGGAGTCCTGAGTCCTGAGTGTCAACCTGAAAAGCTGGATGGGAGTCTGAGCAATGTGTCCAGGCCCTGTAGACACACATGGGATGGACCCATTTATGGGAAAAGTCACTCCTCACACCAAGGACAGTGGGCGCACATGGGATGTGCAGGGTGGTGGCAGATCTCTGGGATCCCGGGATGTGACAATGGCAGCATGGAATGAGACTCATAGGCGCTGTTACCTCACACCCACAACGTCCTGCCCGCCCCCCGTGTGCTCCCAGCAGGGACCTGGCAGCACAGGGAACACACCTTTCCCTGCGGGAACACCTCCCCTGGGCTCTGCGTCTCTCACACACCTTGGCTGCCGGAACTTCTCAGAAAGCTGAGCTGCTTCTGGATCTTCAAACTGTCCCCTCAGTCAGCAGCCAGAGCAGCCTGTGTGCAGTAATACAGCCTCAGAAGCCACAGGTCTAACAGGAGTGAGGAGGGAGTCGTGTGTTCTGACCACGCTCAGGGTGTGGCTGATGGCTCCTGGAGTGCCTATGGAGAGAGGCTCCCCTGCACTGTTTGAAAAAGTTTCTTTCCTATGTGATTTTTTGCATCTTCCCTTTTATCTATCACTTGATCCTCCTCACAGGGGAGGGGTGCTCCAGCAGGACCTCACAGCTCTGCATCCAGTGCTGCCCTGACATTCCATTCGTCCGGCACTGCTATTCCATACAGCTCTGTGTTCCGCTGTGATAAATGGGGTGGGCAGGGAATCGATTTTCTCCCCCTGCCTGCAAGGCCTGGGAGCGCTGCTTTCACCGGGAGGCCTCCTCTCTGCCTCAGTGCTCAGATTAACTTATTAGGAGTTAATTAATCAGGCCCATTGATTGACTGTCACACTGCTGATGGTTAGTCCGCTCTCGGGTCGGAAGGCTGGGCTGGAGTAGCTCCTCTTGGCTGTGTGAGGCCTGTCACCTCCAAGCAGCAAGAAGCAGCAGGACGAGGAGGAAGATGAAGGTTGGCCTGTTTTCAAAACAATGCAACAGAAGAATGAAATCAGAGCTCCTTTTCCCCTTGGATGGTGTTTGCACACTGTGGGAGGGCTGGGAACAGCTTCCACAGCTCCTCTCCTCCAACATGGAGCTGGAACATGAGGCAGGGCGTAGTCAGAAGGAGCCTTGGAATTGTTTTGAGCCCAGCAGACTCCCCCTCATTGCTGCCCGTGGGTCTCTGAGCCGTCCATGGGCACAGGAAGGTGCTGGGCCCAGGGGAGATGATGCCCACAATGGGTCATTTGCTTGAGCAAGTGTCCACAAGGCTGTGAGCAATGGGGCTTTGGGGTGCAAAGATTTTAGGGAATCAACATTGTGTGTTGATCTATGAAAATTCAGGGAAAAGCTTCATAAAAAGATAGGAAGCACCCTCAATGGAGTTGGAAAGGGATTTTGAGGTCAAAAACTGGTGGAATTTTTAATGGCTTTGGGTGCCATAGGTGTTCAACACTTCAAATTTGGTCTGAAGGGTCCCCACCGACAGCAAAGTGTCTCGTTAAAAATCAATGTCATCCAGAAACCTGCCTTAAAGCAGAGCACTGAGCGGGCTCAGTCTGTTTCCTGTCTCAAGGAGGGTGCCAGGCAGTGGCTGGCAGAGGTTCCCAGCCATCTGCACGGGAGGGAGGCTCCTGACAGTGCAGGGCTCTTCAGCTGCACAGCAAAAGGGCTGCTCTAGAGACCAAGGTCATGAAGCCAGGCTAGAAAGAAGGGTAATTATTTATAAATGAGGGTTTACCTTGTCTTGAGAATGGCCAGTTCCTCCCCTCTGGGACTCTTTCCTGGACAAAAGAGGGGAGTGGGGGATAGGAGCTGGATGAAGGTTGTTCCCTCAGTCTGAACTTCTGGCTGTGCCCCTGTGGATCTGTGGACCTGAGCTGGGCTGGGAGCTCATCCCAGAGGTCTGTTGGACCTTCCAGGCATTCCAATGCCACTGCCCCTGTCCCATCTGGTGTCTCTTTCACCTGCTCAGCAATCCAGAATTGTGGTCCTTGGCAGTCTCCTCTTCCTGCTGGGAAACAAGTGGTTACAGCCAGTTGATCCCACCACCCCCATCAGATCCAAATGGGAAAGTTACCATTTCTCAGCAGTCTCAGCTCAGTCCTACAAGGCATTGGCTCCAACAGGCATTGCCAGAGGGAATGATCACACCCCTCTTCCTACAGGCCTTCTCTGACGGTGCTGAGAGGAGACCACGAGTCTCGCCTGGCAAGAGACAGAGAGACTTGGTTGGCCAAGGCACAGGAAAAGATTGGCTGCAGCAGAACATGTGAAGTAGAGATTTATTTCACAGATCAGAGTATTCGTTCGCTTCTTTATCAAGACAGACTTTATCTGAAGAGTTCCACTTCCTCTAATGCCCTAAAACTGAGCGTGCATCTGGGGCACCCACTGGGAAATCAGCCAGAGAGCTGAGGCCATTACTGCTCCTTTCTCCCAATCCCTGCTCCAGCCTCGGCCTTTTTGGGGATCAGCAGCAGCCAATGCTGCAGTTATTCCTGATGCTCACTGTGTGCTCAGCCCCTGCTTTCCTTTCCCTCTTTGTCCTGGAGCCCCTGTCCCACCAGCCCTGACTGTGTGGGCACAGCGGGGGATCACGGGGCTGTGATCCCATCACCCGACCCTGCTCCGTGGGGATCCCGGGTCTCAGCTGCAAGCAGAACTGAAGCGGCCTCTGACCACACACTGGGTCAGATTCCCAGCCATTTCCACCACGGAAATCTCAGAGGACTGAGGATGGACAGCTGTCCCTCATGTCCTTGGTCTCCTTTTGCCACCAGTGTCACCCCTTGGCTGCGCTCATGGGGATGGGATGGATCTGTCTCACAGGGAGGAGGGAGATTGAACTCACTGGGGAGTTTTCCAGATGGGAGAGGAAGGAAGCAGCCCCAGCCCTGAAGATGCAGCATGGAAACATTCATGTGGAGATATTCAGTTCTCAGTTTTTGACAGAAAACATATTTTCCTCAGCAGGCAGGGACATGTACGGAAAACCACAACAGCACTGCTTAGCCTGAAAGGAAAAATTCCAATTCTGAGGTTTTTTTCAAATGTATTTGACTGAAAATGCTCTAATCAGATCTGTACCACACTGTCAGGGGTTGGAGAGTGCCAGTGGGGAACCATATTTTGCTGCATTGTGTTTTCACATGTCCAGGTACGATGAAGGTTTGCTGCTGAGCTGCTCTGGAGCTGAGTTCCCACTCAGTGCCTCCTGTTAGCACTGGAGGGGAACCAGGCCTCCTCAGAACTGCCAGGGAAGAGCTGATGAGACTCTGGGCTAAGAGTGTATGTTTTGCAAATCCTCCCTGATGGATTGTTGACCAGTGACAAAACCAAGATTCTTCTCAGTGCACAGTAAAAAACTCCCAAGCACACTTTCTGAAAAAAACCCCTAAAATGCCTTGGCCATCCATCAGAAGGACCTGCCACATGACAGGAACAGAAAGCAGAGGCAGCCTGGGGAGGCCTGGACTGCAGCCAGCAAAGCCTGAGCTTTGCTGTGCTCTGGGAACACCCCCCATGTCCCATGAGAGCTCCTGCTGGCTCATAAAGCACCATGTCTGCAGTGGGGGATGTCCTCTCAGTCCAGTTCATCCCAGTGCCCTTTTCCTGTGCTTCCCCAACACTCATATGTGGGAGACAGGGAGCTAAAACTGTTGGGATTTGGGTCTGGTATCATCACATCTTATGGGGGAAAAAGGCGATTCCCAGGTCAGCCTGCAATGGAGGTTTTACATTGTGCAACCACATTGTTACAGTCAGAGCCTTCTCACAACTCCATGTGCTCAAAGGAGGTGAATCCCACCCAGCAGCTCCCCATCAAACTGTCATCTTCCTTTGGGATCCCATCTCTCCTCATATGATTGGCTACACTTTGAGGCTGAATGAAAGAAATCCTGAAATCCCAGAATGGTTGGGTTGGGAAGGATGTCAAAGCTCATCCAGTTCCACCCTTGCCACGGGCAGGGACACCTTCCTCTATCCCAGGGTGCTCCAGGCCCTGTCCAACCTGGCCTTGGACACTTCCAGGGATGGGGTTGCCACAATTTCTCTGCTGTGCCCACACCAACAGCCCAAACGCAGCCAAATCCTGCTGTGCATATCCTGGAAAACAGCCCTGAATATCACACACACAGGGGGTGTATCAAGAACTGCATTTCTTGTCTCTCCAGCTGTGATCTGCTCAGCTGGGGATGCCTCAGGCTTTACCTGGACCCTGAGCTGTGCTGGTTCTGCACAGCACCATTTCCAGCACAACCACGCATTAACAACACATCTCCAAGGAGCTGGGAGACCCTGGGCTGGACTGGATCCTGAGCTATCCCTGCACGTCTCCAAGGAGCTTGTACCCATTTTCCTTTGGACACAGCAGCTGGGCTGAGTGAGTGCCTTTGGCAGAGCTGCTACTGAAGATCTGCACTTTCCCCAGGCGCCTTCACGGGGCTGCTTTGCCACAGAGGTGCTGCCCTGCCTGTTCCATGTGCTGCCTCAGTCCCATTCCCATGTGTTTCTGTCCCTGCCCTGCCTGTTCCATGTGCTGCCCCGGTCCCATTCCCGTGTGTTTCTGTCCCTGCCATGCCTGTTCCATGTGCTGCCTCAGTCCCATTCCCATGTGTTTCTGTCCCTGCCATGCCTGTTCCATGTGCTGCCCCGGTCCCATTCCCATGTGTTTCTGTCCCTGCCCTGCCTGTTCCATGTGCTGCCCCGGTCCCATTCCCATGTGTTTCTGTCCCTGCCATGCCTGTTCCATGTGCTGCCCCGGTCCCGTTCCCCTGGGTTTCTCTCCCTGCTGCACGCAGCCCTCCTGGATGCGCCCAGGAGCAGCAGCTTGTGGCAGCCATCTGTTTCCAAGCTGTGGAAGTAGAAGGCAGCCTTGGCAAGTGCCTGACTCCTGCAGGCCCGTGTTGATCCCCCCATCCAGCAGAGCAGGCTGGGGTGGTCTGCCTGGCACTCCCAGAAAACTGTGATCCCTGTGATCGTGGAATCACAGAGGGACCTGGTTTGGAGGTGGCCTCAGGAGGGCTGTGGTGCAGCTGCCTGCAGACACCAGCAATGAAATCAGACTGCTCAAGACTCATCCAGGTGGGTCTTTCAAACCTCCAAGAACAGAGATGCTACAGCCTGTTTCTGTGCTTGACTGTCATAATTGGGAGCAAACTTTCCTCATATCTATTTCAAACCTCTCCTGTTTCAATTTATATCCAGTCTCTTGTTTTTCCACCATGCACTGCTGTGGCCTGGCTCTGTCTTCCCAGAGACCTTCCCAAAGGCACCGGCCAACAGCTGGGACATGTCCCCAAAGCCCTCCCTTCTCCAGGCTGGACAAATGCCATTCCTGTGCTTTCTTTTCACATGTTCCAGCCCTATGACCATCTTGGTCACCCTCTACTGAATCCTCCAGTTCATCAATAGTCACTACTGGAGGGCCTAACACTGGACAAAGTATTGCAGATGTGGTCTAAAAAGTACTGAGTACAAGGCAATATCCACTGCCATGATTTGCTGGCAGCGTTCCTGTTAGGAAAGCCCAGGATGCTGTTGGCCTTCCCTCCTGGGATGCACTGGTGTCACCACTGAGGGAGGAACGGGGAGAACGAATGAACGGGCTCATGCAGGACTCAGTGCAAGTATCAACATCTCAGCCTGTCAGGGAGTCTCCTGGGACGTGGACCGGACCCCTTCTGCCTAGACAGGATGGTGACAGCCAGTCTATAAACCTCCCCAAAAGGTAGGGAGATGGAATGGGTCACATTGTGCTGTTCTGCAGGAAATTCCACTTTGCAGTCTGTGCCATGTTGCCCGGTTATTACCAGCACATAAATCTGCAAGTGCACAGCTTAGTGAGGCTCTGCGACAGCCCCGAGACGGGGAATTGTTACTGTGACAGATGGACTGACAACTACACTCCTGGAGAAAAAACTTTGTTCAGCTTGGAGGTAAGGCTGTAAATATATAAAGCTTACATAAAAGAAGAGCGATTTGAACCATGTGGATGGAGGGGATGAGGCATCCCATGGAGGCAGAGCTGGGAGCAGGAGCACAGAGGGTGCTGGAGGGAGGCAGGGTGAGAAGCTGGGCTGTTTTCTGCTCTCTGGTTCCTATTGTCACATGGTGACTGTCACATGGTCACATGGTCAGATCAGAAAAGGTGCTTAATCATCCCATGGTCTTCCAAGCCTGGTCGTGTAGGAACAGGAGCCAGGCTTTGCTTTCCTTTGGATAACTCATGGGAGGTGGTGGGAAGCCGTTCCTATGCCCCACGTGGGAGCTCCACCTCGGCCACCTGCGGGTGAGGGTGAGCAGGGGCCGGATGGGAAGGTGACAAGGCAGGAAAACACCTCCAGAAGACTCTTGGGGTGATGCTTTCCACTCCAAGGATAATCAGGGATTAATTCTCCATTTCGTTGAGCTTTTGAACTTGTTTCGTTGCCAGCAAGGGGAGGGCAGCCCAGCTGAGCCCTGCTGAGCGCTGAACGTGGCCAGGGCCAGTCCCGGGTTATGAACCTGCAGAGCTGCAGAGCACAGCGAAGCGAGAGGCCGATGGGGGTGGGCTGGACACAGCAAAGCCCCCGAGGGGAGGTGCCCCTTGCGGTCCCTGCTCACCCTCCCAGCGCAGGGCTCTGCTCACCCTGCCCTGTCCATGGTGCTGAGGGCATTTCAGAACAGACGGAATCACGGGATCATGGGATGGTTTGGGTGGGAAGAGGAGCCCATGGGCAGGGACACCTTCCACTATCCCAGGGTGCTCCAAGCTCCGTCCAACCTGGCCTTGGACACTTCCAGGGATAAAACAGCCACAGCTTCTCTGGGCTACCTGTGCCAGGGCCTCCCCACCCTCCCAGGGAACAATTCCTTCCCAGTATCCCATCTAAATCTACCTCCTTTCAGCTTAAGGCCATTCCCTCTTGTCTTGTCCCTCCATCCCTTGTCCCAAGTCCCTCTCCAGCTCTCCTGGAGCCCCTTTAGGCACTGGCAGGGGCTCTGAGGTCTCCCTGGAGCCTTCTCCTCTCCAGGTGAACACCCCCAGCTCTCCCAGCCTGGCTCCAGAGCAGAGGGGCTCCAGCCCTTGGATCAGCACAGAACTCCCCACAAAGCAGAGCTGCCATCTGGGTGCTCAGGCCAGGCAGAAATTCCTATCAGAACAGCATTCCAAACAGGAAATAACTGGTAACTCCAGACACTGTCTGTGGAGGCATCTGCTGGGCTTGGGAATTTTGGATTTTCTATGGGAGAAATAGAAATATGTGCATTTAAAGAAAAAACACTACAGGGAATGTCACTTTTCCCACAAAGAGAGCTCTGCAGGGAAGACATCCAGGTTTCTGCAGGGAAGACATCCAGGTTCCTGCAGGGAACATTAAATGATGTGACCTCTCAGGGGTCCCCTGCCCTTCTCCAGTGCTTTTCCTCCTGGGGCAGTGGGGTGAATGTGCCTCCTGGGTGAGCCATAATCCCCCCTGCAGCTGCTTCTCCAGGTCTGCCCATCAGCCCCTGTCCTGGCACATCCCCTGGGATGTGGCTTCTTCCAAGGCCACTTCCAGCTCCCCCTGCCATAGGGTTCAAATCAAAACACCAGGAGCACAAAGCAGAGGCTTGGTGGGAAGGATGACCAGACGGACCCTGTGGCTGTGCTCAGATCTTCCAGGGCATCTTGTCACCCGGTCAGCAATTCAGGGATACCTGAATCCACCCTTCTCCCTTTGGAGAAAGCCCTTTCCCTGCAGGCACAGGCGGTGGTGGCTTTGGACAGGGGCCAGGGAAGCAGCCTGGGCACCCCACAGTGATGGGGCCGTGTCCTCCAGCACTTCTCCTGCCACCTCATGCAGAGCAGGAGCTCTCTGCACTTCACTGAGTCTCTTGCTAAACATCTTTGACATTTGATTCGAGGAATAAAGGTCAGGCTCCTCAGAGAATGGTAATGTGAGTTTAGTGAAGAAAACCTGTCAGAGTCTGCACTGCTGCAGCCTTTCTGGAGGGTGGTGGAGTCTGGGGAGCTGTGCTGCCTGATCCTGGGAGCTGTGCTGCCTGATCCTGGGAGCTGTGCTGCCTGATCCTGGGATCTGTGCTGCCTGATCCTGGGATCTGTGCTGCCTGATCCTGGGAGCTGTGCTGCCTGA